>JAQFYG010001154.1:0-20911 GCA_034694325.1 Entomobrya corticalis
TTTTCTTCAAACAAATGTAAAGGAGTTGGCCAGTTATATCTTACACGATTTGGGAACTCCTTTTGCATGAAACATCAGCAAAATTTAATTTATTAAATCAAATTTAACGTTTAAACAATTAATAACAAGCCACTGTATTAAAGGTCAAGCCATGTTGTTTTTGTGGTCGATTAGATACTTTTTATCAATTACATGAACTTGTTTATTTTTTTAGCCTTACTTTTGATGTCTTCAAAAATTACAGTAGTAACGTGTTGTAGAAGTGCAGGTTTAAGTATAAACTGTTTTCTTCCGTTAAAATTTTGATAGGTTTGGTTGGGAAAATTCTATAGGTATAGGCTCGCAACTTTCAGTTAATGAACAAATAGTAATTTGTTCAAAATCACTTTCAGAGTCAGAACTGGAACTGTGCACTTTGACTTAAACAAAAACAATGATAACGAGGAAACTGAAAAGTGCTAAGTTTCTAGCCTTGTTGATCGTGTTGTGTTACTTTTAGTTGTAATGCCTTTGAGTGAAACAGGATTAGCTGAAATGAATAAGGAATTCGATGACCCACCTTTGTGATTTTTTCCATTTTAAATGCTTAGTTGAATGTATAAGTGGTTATGCTAAATAGTTTTCAGAATAATCTGGCGTTTTAATTTATTTAAAGATTAATTTACATCCCAAGCCGATTCAGTCAAAAAACGAGACGAGCTCATTCCACCTTTTAATATTGATAATTTAAATTCATTTAGCGAGCCGATTCATCGGTTTGACAAGCCGGAAAATATCTTCTCTTCCTAAATACTTGCTCCCCAGAACTTCAAAATTTCAAAACATTTAACATTCAGCATTGGGATTTGCGAACTAACTCAAAGTTGGAAATTTTAGCAAGCTTAAAACAGTGTTTAGAATTTGAGCAAATATATGTGAACATTGAAGGAACAACGAACAAAAATTTAATTCCGACACACAAAGAGCTATTTGAAAGTTTGGGGGTGTTAAAATCATCTCTAAAATCTTTGACAATTTTTTATAGAATCCTTTGTTATGATTTTTCCATGAAACTGGCAGTAGGTCTCCCGAATCTTAAACAACTTTGTATTGAAATTTATAGTACTGAGGATGTCAAAAATCTCAACCTTAACTTTCTTAAAAGTATTCAGAGTCTTTCCAAACTAACGTTGATTTTCCATTATTGACCATATAAGAAAATCGTTCAAGCTAAACATAAGTTTTGGCGGAAAACATCAAGTAATCAGGCTAAAGTTCCAGAGAAAGTGGAAAGCAATGAACGGGTTGATTTGCAGTATATTCTGCCGACCCATGGCGATACTAATGAAATCATTAGAGGTGATTATCATTACAGTTTTATTAGATTCTTCTTGTATAGGTTGCGGTATCCGCTTGGCACTATTTTGGCCCTGATAAAAATCATAAAACATTATACTAGACAGGAATTAGATTACTTCCCTAAACTAAATTAAAGTATTCAGGGATAAAATATTTTGTATAAATCAAGTAATCTATTTGTGTCCTTTTCGTTGCTACAATATTGCACCTTAGAAATTAAGAAATTTAAGAAAAAGTTGTAATCAAAACTGTTTACTAAAATATAAGTTGAGCCAAGACAGAATAAGTTTATTTTGTATTCGTTACAATTATAATGGTACTTATACATATTCGAATACTGTTATTTATGTTAAAAAATCTCATTTAGAGTACATTTGCTTACAAATATCTTAATGGCAGACATCACGTTCATATTGCAAACATATAAATATAAACTTTTATTGTATTTTAGGTTTATAATATTATGTAAAGGCTTAAAAAAAGTAATTAACGTTTAGATATTTATCATAAGGTTTTTAAAACCGAATAAAGTTACCAAATGTTATACTTGAAGAGAATTGGAGGATTATAGAAACATAATTTGAAGCAGTGATAACTGAAGCTGCATGCAAAAATATTTAGTAAATAAATCAACATACGTATTATATTGTTAATCTTAATTGACTTTTAACTATCCTTTAGGCAAAACAGAACTTTTTAATGATAGTAACATATTGATTATACAGAGAATCTCTATGCCTTACGCTCATTAGTCCATACAATACCATACACACGTAAACATTTTGGCAAGTTCGTCGCTAAAGCAAAAATCTAGAACAAGGGTTCAAGAAATGAAACCAAAAATAGACCAAATTAAAGGAAGAATAACCCAATTTTGTCATTTCAATAAATTTGGACTTCACGAGAAATTACGAGAATATTTTAGTTTATTCTATATAACAAGCTGACTGAAAACAGAACAAAACATTTGGTTTGCTATTTATTTCAATATTTTGATAAAATTTTAATCGCACACAGCCACTTCCAAACACTAATAGCAGGACATCAGGTGAAGAACATGGCTGCCAATGGTAGAAGAAGAGATGTTTCCTTGATTTTTCCGGAGGAGGTAAAAATATTTTTTGTAAATCTATGTATAATTAAATATTACATCAAGAAATACAAACAATGCAATATATTTTATATTGTTTCTTAAATTGCTTCCTAAATGTTTTTGTAGATCTGGGAAATCATTCTGAACAACGTCACTGATCCCCCGGACCTACTAAACATTTACAGTTCTTATCCATTCTGGAGAAATATTGTTTCCAAGAATCTAACAAAATGGATGTTTCTCGGAATCTTCACATTTCTTTTCAAATATCTCCCAAAACATGATATTTTCAGCAAAACCATTTCCCAATTTCCGGAGAATCGTCAACCTGCCTTGCATCAGCCACGAAGCATTAATTTATCCAAGTATGGCTCAATTTATCGGTCTCTAGAATTAATTTTATATCGAACAGTATCAAAAAGACTAAAACTACCCAAAAAAAGGATAAATTTATACACACCAATGAACTACTCCATTCTTTTCTCTAGATAATTTAAAAACTTTGAAGCGTTTGACTATCAAAATTACCATCTGGGAAACAAAAGCAAAGTTGGAATAGAAAATTGATTCCGACACAAAAAGATATATTTGAAACTCTAGAAGGATTTAAATCATCATTAAATCATTGGCTTTCTTATATATAATGTTTCCTTTTGAATTTATAAACTTTGTTATGAGTTTATATTCTTGAGAATGCTGTAAATTTTAGATTTGAATTTCTTACAAGTCTACAGAATCTTTCCAAACTAAAGCTTACTTTCCATGAAATGTTAACTAAGAAAGGTGGAATGTCCAAAAAAGTGGAAGGGAGTGAGTTGGTTGATTTGCATTATTATCTGAGAAGATTTAAACCATTTGATTTTCTGGAGTTTTCAAAATGAGTTCAAAATAGCATAGCACAATTCGGAGGTGACTCAGAAAAGGCCCTAATATTTGGCGAGTTTGCTAGAGCTGCTTCAGTACACCTTCATATACTTTCACCATATTCAGTTGGTCATGGGGTCTTTTCGGACTAGCGATCTCATTTCCATAAAATTGACAAAGTCTATAGAATGCGTTTTGTGGGATTGAGTTGTATGGATTGTCTTCATAATGCCGACCCGAGAAAATAGTAAGACTTTATAAACTGTTGTCGGATTAATATATGAAAACGATATGCTGGTGCCATATAAGGAAGCAGTAAAACTGGACGACACGTTTTTAGAAGAATATCCAATATACGGGAAAGAATATTGGTGACGTCAAGTATGCAATTTCCATAGTAAAAAGTGATTTTGCTTCGTCGATGGCAAGTTAATGGCTTGTAACTGATGTAACTGATTAACTGATGAAGCCAGTGCCAAACACTGATTTATTTTTCAGAGATTTATTTCAGCGTTTGCTAAAATGCTTTCAAGTTTCATTTTATTTTAATGTCACCATTATCCTTTCGTGGCAAATCTTGGCCTCCATTATCACATTTGAATTTTATAAATGGTCAATATCATTTGCCTTTGCCTACGCTGGACATGAATAATAATACAACACCAACTATGAGTATGGAGCTATATGCAGAAACCTTAACATTATATTGTGCTTCTTTTAACACAATTAAGTAATTATTTTTGCTACCATGACTAGTTTACTTTACTGCTTTTACTTTAGATACACTTACTAGTTTATTTTCAAAATTTGAAATTATTTTTTTATATTTAAGTTCATTAATGAACCATTGGACTTTTCATAAAACAGGAGCTGTACTGCTGTACTGACTATAATCAAAATTTATCCATTTATCCTCTCTCTCATGATAATTCTCTTTTCAAAGAATTAAAACATGACGTTGATTGTTGTATGAGTAGCAAGTATACAAATTTATTGCGTTTGCATTTCAAGTCTGCACTGTCTAAAGTAATGCAATTTTTCTAAACAGGTAAATATGTGGAAACGGAAAAGATCAGTAATACACCTATGTAGCTAACAGGCTATGATACAATATGGAAAAAACTCATGAGCGACTTACACGAATGACTTACAAATCTCAATTTTTAATGGAAAGCGACATAGAATTTTTATGTAATAATAATAAACTGCATTTTATTACTCATGAATAGTTATGTTTTTTACAATTTAGTTATTGATGTTCCCAAATGTCATTGAAAATAACATTGAATAACTTTGCAATTAAAAATTTAGACAAAACCAATAAGTCAAACATGTTAATAGTAATGTATTATAAACTCAATAGTTTTATAAGATCTCAATAACAAAAAACATCAATGATTTGCCATTTCTCAACTTTCAACAATATTTTAGCATTGACCGCTACGCATTCAAATTCAATATAGGTAATTAAAACTAAGTCTAAAGATTTAACAATTACTCAGGTGCAATAACAAAGCCGTACTCATTTTCTAAAGAAAACTAATTACTGGTAGTAACATTCTTGTCCATGTGTACCTTTTGATGACGGGTAAAATTGGAAAAAAAATTTGTTTTGTATCGACAATTCTCTTCCTCACACTTATATTCCTTGACGGTACCTATTTTATGCTGGCCTGCTAAATGTTGACCAAGACCTTGAGCCGTTGTCAAAACTTTTCCACACACCGAACGCTCAAGCACTTTATTGGATGCTGCTGGATCTGCGATTCTGGATCTGTTTCCAGATACAGGCTCTGGAGAAAGTAATTCTTCTTCAGGTGGATCTGGACAACGAAAGTCTATCCTCAATTCAGTCATGATGACGGTGACAAACGGGTCTGATCTTGGAAATTTGTCGTACACTGTTTTCAAAAGATTATCTCTGGAGCTGATTTGACCCAGTTTACCAATCCAGGAATTCTTCAATTCTATAAAGTACAAAAAAATGTCATCAAAATTACAGAATCAAAAAAAAATATATAGGTTTATAAATACTGATTACCTTCATTTTGAATTCCATTTCTGACAACAAAAAGTCCCAGTAGCAACATAGGTTCATCCTTCTCTTTTATCCAATTTATTACGGCATGTGACAGACTGAAAAATTGAAACAAAAAGCATCATTAAATGAAATTCAAATTGATATTATTGTGATTGACTTCTGTTTCTGTCATGAATGGCACTAGTTCTGACCCGCCAAGAACCCCAATAATTCGTATTTGTAACATTCTTTTCTCGTCATCATTGGCTCTAGATTTGGCTGCTATTACACATAATATTGCTGTCGAGACGAATGAACATTTAAAAATTTCTTCGTCCCTCACTGCTCTGATATCCCTGCTGTATTCCTCGAGCATGTCCTTCATTCCAGATGCCAAGACAATCTTATCCTTATCAGCAGCCATAACCAGATTGAAGATGCTATTTAGGATTTGGAATGTAAATTCATGACGGCGACGGTACATTTGAAAAATCTTTAAAAGCAAATCCAACCCTTCCTCATTTAAACATTTTTTGCACAATGCTTGGCAGCAATCCGTAAAATGAAGTCCAGTAATAAGTAGTAAGACTCTGAGGACATTTTTACTTCAAATCGGACTTGATTAATTAGGTCCTTGAGCATTGTCTTGATTTAATAAAAGATCCAAAATTACCGCAGGGAACCGTCACTACTCTCCCGAAATCAGGATAGGCTTTCTTCAGAAGTCCCAACAAATATTCCTTGAACAGTTTAGGCTGATCTTTGAATAAATGATCTCATATAAACGGAAATCGGTTGAATTCCAATCCCGACTGTCTCGCAACATCACACGTACAACGTTGGTAAAATAGTAACCGTTCTGGGAGTAAGTCACTACCGATATTTGATGCTTCACAAATGTTTTTACCTCTGCCAAACAAAACAAAATGAGACTGAGTCATATTTTATACATTACAACTGAATAATAAAGGGTTTTGGCTTGCGAGTTAAATCCACAGTGAAAACCACGGGGGCGGTTACAACCAGTTCATCCAGTCTTTGAACAATAGAATTGACTATGATGCCATGTATTTCTAGTATTGCCGGATGAATTATTGTGGTCTTGTGCTGAAGAAAATGCGGGTACTTCCGATACTCTTCCCTAAAAAGTTTGGCAGCAAGTTGCTTGAACTTTTGAGCGTGATCGAGTGGTAAAGCATACCTTTGAACAGGGAAAAGAATAAATTGCTTTACAAAGTAATGAATAAAACGCTAAACATTTTGATTGTCGATAAAATAGTATAGTTACTATATTTTTGGGGGCGATTTTAGTAAATAATTATTCGAGTAAAACCATAGATCTTCCTAATGCCATTGGAGCAACGAATGTCTAGTTTGGAAATATGAAAAGGACGTGTGTATTCCCGGAACTGAACGGTTGCCATATATCATTTCATTAATGTTACTCTTTAAAGAGCTGAAATCCCAGTCGATAAAGGATTTACAATCCATCAACGAATAACTTTGGTCGTTTGCGTAACACCTGTTATACTTTCATGACGCCACTTCCTCTCAGAATGCTCTTGCAACGTCGTTGAGAACAATGTCATCTCCCAAATTCGAACCCAACCGTCATCTAGTTACTTTCTTCTGCAAAAAAAAGATCAAAAATTATTTGTTTTTGAATTTTTATTGGAAAGTCAATGGATTAAACTATAATAAAAATAAAAATTTGGATATTTTACAATTTTCTCTCTTGTTCCCAGTACTCTGCAGCCGACATGGAGTCAACTTCTTCAGAGACATGGTTAAGCTTGAATGAAAATTTCTTCTCTTCCTGTAAGTGCCCTGTAGTCTTCTTTGCCAAAACGACAGTCGTTTGTTTGTAATTAGTGACCTTTGGAGCAAAACAATCTTGACGAGGACGCCAAAAACTTACTCCTTCCGGTATATCTTGTAGATCCCTGACAAATGCACTTTTGCTTTTTCCAAGTCTTTAAAGCACTTGCTTTGATTCTTGAATGTATCTTCACTAACTTGAATACAAAATATTGGGAATTGACCATTTTTGTGATAGCTGTTGACTACATCACAAAGTTTATCCATGTCATCTGGGTGAAAAAACAACAAATTTCGAATTTTTTGGTTGAGATGGAGGAACATTTTCTCTTTTCGTACAGTCTTTTCGAGGTTCTTGGTCGATTAGAGGAGGAGGGGTCAACTTTCCGTTTTGCTGCCATTTTTGGTGATGCGACTTTAATAAAGATAGATTGTTGGCACTACAAATTGAATTATTTTATAAATTTATATGAAATATCTTCGTTAATAATCTAACTTTATAACTTTTGATGGAGACTTTAACAATACTGAGCACCGTCTATTTATAGTGATTTGTGTAAGGAATAAATGGGTGTACCTATTCTGATGTTTACCTTCAGACACCTGATAACAAGAAAAACCAGTCATTAAAAACAGAGCAGCATATAGTTCAAAGACAAAAGAAGGGAGGTATGTGAGTTACTAAATGCAGGACGGATATGCACTTATCTGCAACAACAAGAAACGCTTTTTCCATTTCCAGTATTAAAGACGCTTATATGCATCAACGCGATATAAAAGGAATACAAACAAGCTCGCATATTTCATTGGCACTGAGCAAGGGCTATACATGTTATTGGTAATTGTGGATAAAGGTACAGTAACTCGAGACTGAGAGATGCATGTAAACTATATAAAATTTGACAACAATAAGAATTGGAAAACTTTTGTGTTTCAAAACACAAATATTACGAATAAACTGCAAAAATAAATTTGACGAATTAAAGTAATTATTTTGAATTACATGGACTCAATTAAGATTTGTTTATTTATTTATGCATTGTTGAATTGAACAAAAATTGTGCATGCAAACGCTGTTTTACGGTTCCACAGGATTAGTAAAAACCTTATATGTAAAAATCTGGGTACAGTTTATAACTATTTAAACTTTAGCATATACTAGTTCATGTAAAAATCCCTGATTAATATTCTCCTAAATTTTTAATGAATGCATATTTTTTATAATGAACATTAAACTATCTGAACACCTTGTCACATTTATTTACCATACGAAATAATGCACATATTTTCAATTAAATCCAAACGTTATCATTACAAAGTGGAAACGCAACTACATTAAATTATTCGGACGCATCATCAAATAATCTCCGTTTCGGTATCGTACACGAACAATTTGAAGCGTAGGAGAAAATTCCATACCAACGTGATCCAATTAGGATATATAGCTGATCTGCCATGTAGAAGATATAGGGTCATCTCTTCCAATGATGGCATTGCCATTAGAAAGTTCCACCTTCCAGTAAAACAATGAATAAAAAGCTTGAATTCTTTAAAATTTAAAAGTAAAAAGTTGCACTTCCAGGACGTGTTGACTGGTAATCGTCCCACTCTCTTGTTTAGATAACACACATTAATTGTAAGACTCTCCAAAGTGGCTCCAAAGTATTGTCAAACTATTTTCTTGAGTTTGTATAAAATGTCTCTAGTTGTACTATTACTTGGCCCAATATTTGTACAATCCAAATACAACGATTTTAATGGACAGTTAGCAAATAACTTTAAATTTCTCAAAGATTGAGCGGTATATGCCCTCGTTTCATTAATCTCTAGTGTCGTTAGTTGAGAGAGATTAATATTTAAAACCTTTTTAATTGCCCAAAATTTGTGAATATTTATAAATGTCAATCTTTGCCCATATCTAGTTAGTATCGCCTCCAAAATCGTGAGTTAATTGCCGTACAAATCTAGTGCTTTTAATGTTGGAAGCTCTGGAAGAAGCACGTGTACTGGTGTGTTTCGTGTACTATAAGAACTCGTTATTTCTACTTCCCACCTACAGAGTGGTGGCATCCACCATCATTTAGGCTCACATCTACGTACGCATGTCCACCGTAAATATAAGTGACTAAATCCTATTTATATTTTTTTGAGGTCATGGTTTGCTTACTGATATCTTGTTGTTATTATTATTATGGGGGAAGAGATTTTACCTGGAAGCAGGTCCAAGGGTTGCCTAGCAATCCCGAAAGAGAGATTGTAGACATCACGAATTTTGGTTTTGTTTTCTTTTACTTGAGTAGGTATACTCATAGATTTTTGTGAAATTGAATGCTATTCAAATTTAGTCGTACTCGCAAAAGAAGAGAGTACATGTTTGAAGTGAATGTCAATATTTTACATGTAAATCCAGCAAGAAAATACAGAATGATTTTTTGTGCATTGAAAATATTGAATGCAGTTAGTCAAGCTTGATAATATTTTTTGGAGATAAGATTTCTCGAGAGAGACATTCATTCGTTCTTGTTGCTTAGCCAATCAAACAGCTAAGCATTTCGTTGAAAAGTAATATTCCTTTTGTCTTGTAGCTTATAGCCGTCCATCTCATTTTACCTAAGTAAAATAGCTTGTCATTTTTTCATGGGAAAATTAATTAGCAGCGCTAGGTATTAATTGCGTTATTTTGCGCACGATTTACCTAAAGAAACCGATCGGATGATCTGTGAATTGCGTCAGCCGTTATCCCGATGAGACTCATCACCGTCGCCGTAATAATCATCACCACAATATCCCCGACCACCATTTATGCATTTCCTTCACCAAATACCCTTCATATTACGGCATGGCGAATCAACCTATTTAGTGAAAAAATGAGTGCAAAACTTTACTTACAATTAGTGCCAGTGCATACAAAGTTTTATTATGAACATTGTGTGAAAATACGTGAAAAAGAGACAGAATTACTCGTGCAAATTTGTGAAGCATAACAGACAGTTTTATTATTTGGGTCATCGTGAGTGCCGTTAAAATAGACAAAATTCAGCCAGTTATCATTGCATTCCATCGTCAACCGGGAAAAAATAGTTCTGTCGTCAGAGCTCTATTTTACAATTAAAAAGAAACTTTGTTGTCAACGCTCAACCGACCGTGCAGAAGCCTTATTGTTAAGCTCTAATAGAAAATACCGAGTAACTGGAAAAGATTTGGTAAAATACGAATATCTTCAATTATAGATGAATATCACCATTCCAATCGCTAAAACCACTTGATGTTTTTTTCAAATTGTTAATGTGATTCTATTTAGAAGCTTTTAGAGACTCTATTTTGAAACAAATAGAACGGAATCAAATTGATTCAATGGAACCAAGCAATGATTGATTCCATATATACTCTTCCGATTTACCAACACTTCAGATTCAAAACCAAACATGGTAAGGGACCTTCATTGTTCCGGCACTGGCTGGCTGGCTCGGCACTCTTGTTTCGAGACCATTGCCAAAGTTAATTTTTTTGGTCTCGTTAAATTAAAAAAGCGCTAACGGTGAGCCAAAATAGAATCGATACTACTTTACTAATTATAAAGTATCAAACCTCAATCATAAAATTGACTTTGTATATCTAGATATCTAATTTTATATACAAAAATATCAGTGTTGATTTTAAAAGTGACTTTATCAATATTTATACTAACTTACTTGAAAAGATTAATCCTATTAGTTTTAAATACTTAAGATAAGATAAATAAGATAATTGTATGGATGTATATTGCTTTATTTTCGGTATTTTCAAAAATGACTTCATCTGTAACTTCATCCTGACTGCTTCATACTTTTAAGCGTATTTTACTCTCAGAGTGAGTATAAATAAGTAGTTTTCAGTTACTCTAAAAAGGATATTTGTTAATTTTCAAAAAAGTTCAACCAAAAATCTGGAGCGTTGAAATACTGTATTTTTTAATATTACTATTTTATCTTCAACAATGTTAGAAGAACTTCTAGCTGGAGTCTCCTGATTCTAAACGTTCCATGTTTCATGGATAGATCATCATAATGATGTAGAGCGGACAAGATTTAAACCTATGATTAAAACAGCAAAGTTAAAAACACTTCTAAAAGTAATATGGCATATAAGACTACCACATTTTGTGTAGTCACTGCTTACTGATTGACTGTATTGGCCAACTCTACAGTCACTAATGTTACTACTAGGCATTCAAAAAGATCAAATAAATCACATGAAAATACAGATGGATAAAGAAAAACAACCATCTACGTCATAAGACTATAGTCAACAGCATCAAGTAGTAAACAAATACACTTCCGTTCTCCACGCACGTGCTGTGTCGTCAAATATTTTTCACCATTAATTTTTTTGAATTAACTGAGCATTTAAAAATACCCAGACAATTAAACGTTTGCTTGTTAATGATGTAAAGAAGAGACTTTGTGTGACAAGTAAAATTCTACTCAACATTGCATAAACATATGCTGACGAAATAAACAGTTGCATTTATTTTGTGTAACGGCAGGGGTTCACTAAGGTGGAGAAAATGACGACGATAAAAAACATGAACAAAAACATTGTTGAAGATGGAACAAGAAGACTATAGGGCTGTGTGCAGCATAAGATATTCTATACAGAGGGAGCAATCTATTGAAGAAGAAAATTGAAGAATAATAGAAAAAAAGTGCAATTAAATTGCATGGGGTAAGTTTGATGTTTTTACAAGTTTATTAAAGATGTCCATTTTTATGTATTTTGAATGCTTAAACGAGATCCGATAATCCTCAGGCTCTTGGAATTTGATACATTACAGAGAATATAAAAGCGCTTATAGAGGTAAAAATACACAGAAACCTGGGGACTCGAGAAATATTTTTTGCCACAACAACGATTGGTAAAGTAGTCGTCCTTGGCACTTGACGTGGTAGTGGAAATTAAAAAGAAATTACTTACAAATAATACAGTTCATTACAGAGAAAACAATGCCCAGCGATTGAAAATCCTAGTTTTTACGCAACTTTACCTGCACAGTTGGCTCCAAGTCGAGACGTTTACAATAAGAACTCTTGTGGTCAAACCGGCGAACGTGGTGGTAGCCAGGGAAATTATAACAAAATACAGGGCAAGAGACAGAATTATCATAATAAATTAGGGCAACCTAAATGGTATAATTGCAATTTATACGGTTACGTGGCTTGAGCATGGCCATATCGTCAGAAAAAAATTTATTCAAGGCAAAAGGGGTACCCTTGGCTTATTATTCGCATGACGTTGATACAATCCACACTAAAAAATAATAATAATAATAAAGGGGTAACAAAGCCTTTACTTTTCTTCTTATCCTGCAATAATGACGTACATACTATTGTATCATAAGAAAGTGGGTCCAATTTCTTAACGCTTTCGTTTGTTTAAAAAACCATGGACGACACAATTTTGTTCATTTTCAGGTATACGACAGATCTACGAATGAAACTTACATCAAAATTAGCATAGGCAATGAATGTTTTGCTCATTTCACTTTAGTAATAGATAATATGCATAGACCAAATATCTTTAAATTCTTAGAATTCTCTAGTAAAGTTACTTATGAAATTATTAATCTTATTGAGGAATTAAAAAATTTGCGGGTGCTTTTGATTGTGACTGGCATATTTAAGGTTCTAAACTTTATGAAACCTGACATCAACAATCAGTGTTAACATACTTATGATATTTCATCATTTGATATCGTGCAAAAAGATATTGAATACGTTCTTTATTCATGTTATTGTTCTTGACGTCATGTTTTATTTAAACTTAGTTTGTTCAGTTTATCGATTATAAAGCTTTTTTACTTAGAAACAAAGATAAAACCAGTGCATAAAATAATCAGTTATATTAACTGGCGACGTGGAGCAGAGAGAATTATTGTTTTTACGTATCTGATTAATCCTTTATTTATGCTCTCATTTGTTAAAATCTTAAATAAATAAACCTTGTAAAAGCAAACCATTCAATTGAACGATTAATTTTTCTTCTTCATTCAATTTCATCCACATCGAACCACAACCAAAAGTTAAAACATGTTGGATATTTCAACAATGTTCTTAATATTTCTAGGTGTCTGAAAAAATATCCATAATGAGACATTCTACCGTTTATCAATTTTTCATCATTGGCATTTTGACGTATATTTTGGATTTTGTCGTTTATAGTTTTGAAATAGATCAATTAGAATTTCTGAGAACTATCTATCTGACAATACGTTTTTATTGTTAATTGGTTTGTAAAAAAACACAATTAGTGCTTACCTGACTTTGATTTTATTTAATTTGTGACATTTGACATTTTTGCTAACAAAGTTTTATTAATAACACTTTTAATACGAGACAATTATTTAATTATTTAATATCCAGCAGTTTTATATCAAATAAAAAATATGAAAAGCGTTTTGTCACAATCAATTAAGAAGTGTTTAAGATGCAGATGTTTGATCAATCATTTAAATGCAGTGTAGTTAAATTTGGGGTTATGATGTTCGCGGATGCGGTTTTAAGAATTGTTGGGAACATTCTTATAGAAGAGATAGTATGATTTCGTCCTCAGGAGCCCATTAATGTGCCTCCTGAAGAGGTTTTAAATGAATTTGGAGAGATGTTGCTGATGGGATTTGTAGTTCAGAGCTGCTTATCTTTATTCAAGTGTTTATTAGATTATATAGTTATGGTAACCGTTGTCATGGTTACCTTCCATAGTAAAAATGAGCGGTGGTGGTGGTGGTAAATGTGATGTGATCATGAAGACGATGATGGCGATGAGGAAGTCAGAGGGTGAAAAGGAGGAGAGAGTGGCTGCAAAAGTGGTGGTCAATGCCCTATTTTTGACTTGGGTATACCCCACTTCTTACATAAACATGTGGTCTAAATTAGCGACGAAAGCAACCAGTTAATTAGGCAGTAATGCCAATAAACCATAATAAAAATATAGCCTGTTTAGAAAGGCATTTTTGAATCAAGTGTTTGATACATCAAGTATCTTAATGTCCTCTTTAAAGATATGTCACCAGTGAGTGCTTTTAAGAGTTGTTAAATTTTAAAAGAGTAATACAAAATCAGCACTTGAAATCAGTCAGCGTTTTGAAGCTGATCATACTTAGTATTTAGTTTTGTCTCAACAGCGTCGCGCAGTCAGTTTGAAGCATGTTGCGCATCAAGTATATCTCAATTATTTCTCCGAAAAAGCTGTTTGTGCTAAATGTTTCGAAGTTCAAAGATTTGGCGCCTTTTCTGCACTGAATAGCAATTGTTTGTTAACAGCAAACAGCTGTTTGTAGCGTTAGGAGTATGTGTTTTGAAAATATATAACATCTAAAGTTAGTTTAAGCAGTATCAATTTGTGATTAAAAACCGGCTGATATAAATGAGATTATGAACCGTAGTGAGGCAAAAATGTCTGATATTGGATTTACTCACGGTAAGGTGTGTTTTAATAACGCGTTTATTCCTAAATAAAAAAAATATAAAAATTTAAATAAAGCTTTATGTAAGCTTAAGTGGTGTGCATGGAGCACTACCACATGCAAATAAATTTTCATTAAAAATGAGACGACAAGAAAGAATGCGTTTCATTTCGAGTTTAGGTTTGCTAATAAAATCTTGTAATGCTTGTACAACACAAAAGTAAAATGGAAATCACATGAAATTATAAGGTACACATTTAAAAAAGACGTGAAATTACCTATCACATTTGCTGCATTTGTGATAGAAAAACCTTTGACTTATGAATTTTCTGTTTTTGTGTTTTACTTTTTCGTTTTCGTGTAAAACAACCTGTATAAATAAAAATCGAGCGTTTTGAATTTTCTTCTTTCAGAACTCGTTCCTTTACTACAAACATAACTTTCATTACTCGTTTAATAAATTACTTACATGGCACATTTGGCACATTTAAGCATCGGGAGAACCTTTCCTGTGTGACTTCTTACATGCTTAGTGCGCCCTCCTGATCGTGCAAACAGACTAGAAAATACAAATTCTTTCATTGAATAGAATATCATGAACAAAGTCATACTTGATAATAAATACCAACATACCGGTTACAAAATGGGTACTCATATTTAGGGGCAACTCGTTGTAAATGAGACTCTTAATGCCGTTTTAGATCGCCAGGATAAAAAAACTTCCTGTAGGGTAAAAATTTCATGTTTTATATAATCATTTTATTACTTGTTACAAATGTGACAATTCAATTTTTTTAATTCCGGAATGTGACATGTAAGATGCCTGTTTAAACTTGAGTTCGTCGCAAAGTGTCTAAAGAAGATAAAATTAATGGAAAAACTGACAACTTCACATATTTCGTATTTTGAAGGAACTTGCAGTCAACAAATATAATTTTACTCAATTGAGACAAATGCTGCATAGCCTGGTTTCAACACCATCAAAGCATTGGGTAGGTTCTTGAATCCTTGGCTCTTTTGGTTGCATCTTTTCAGTTAATTTGGTTTACTGGTCTTCATTTCTGCAGTTTGATTTCCGACACAAGCATTTCTAAACATATTAATTTTTGCATCCAAAATTGAGTAAATTAGCTTTTAAGATGAAAGTAATTTATTGATAACACTAATATTGTTAATAGACATCTTACGAGTGTCTGCATTCCGGAAAGTGGCTGAAGGTTGTAATCGTGGGTTAGGTATTCACCTACAGTAATTTCTCTCAAAGATACAAATATGACTGAGGAAGATTTTTAAATGTCCACATTTCAGCCCGCCAATTGGGACGACAGGAATGGTTTATGTGTTTTCATAAAAATTGTAACACGATTATAATACACAATTTCTTATAAACTTATTTATATTTTGTTTTTATGTGTTATAAGTTTACAAGTTTTGACATTTACCGATTGTGTTGTAGTTTGTAGCATCAATCACAAATCCTTTAAAGTGAGACATTGCATATATTTTTCTGGAAGGATTCAACCTATGCTCATTTTCGTAAGATTCAGTGAACTTAACTTCTCCAAAATACTCACAAATTGCCGTATTGCTTGGAAAACTTCTCCTGATTTCATGCCATATCCTATTTGCGGAGTCAACCAACTTTGTAAACGTGGGTTAACAATGCCACGTCTAAAACGTTGATTTTGGCACTTCATTCTACATGTTTCTTGGCACTCTATGCCACTTTCCCAGTTTTGACATGATTCATCAGTACACTTTTTTTCCGTCCAAATCAATCACACATTTACACTTGACAACTTTGTTGAACGAATCGTGCCGTTCAAATTCTTCCATAAGAAAATAGGAAATTGAATCTATAAATAAAAAGCCAGTATTAAATATTTACTATAGCTAAATTTTTTTGTGATCTAAAAATCATAAGATAATATGATAAAGGCACTTACTGGAATCAGGTTCACGTAAAACGGGCATGATGAAAATTTCTTTCCTGCAAATTGTAGAGATAAAAACTACTCGTAGATTTTATTCGCATTTATCAAGTCAAAAATAATTCCCTCAATTTGTAATGTTTGCTCTATTTGCTTTAACCAATTACAAAATAAGCAAAATAAAAAAATAAAGAGTTAATGGAAAAATGAGGATGCAGACAAGTTGCAAAATATTTTTACAACTGCCAAATAATGTGTTCATCAAGATAATCTGAGAAAAGACGCAATAAATATTTTCAAGAAAGAATAGAGCTAACCATCTTCTCTGTCCACAAAAAAACATAAATCCAATTTCCGTTCTAAAAATTGATTTGGTATTTGTGATTCTTCAACATTTTCTTACACCAAGCAAGCAATTATTCGTTGAAAGTTTTTCTTGATCTTAATCATGATGCATAAAGCTTGTACAAAATATGCTTTCCTTGTCAATAAAATTAATATAGCTGTCGTGAAGGCCAGAAGCTCACAAGTAGAGTGCACAGCAAGAAATTGCGCATTGCTTTTGTTTCATTGTTCAAGTAAGGTTTTATGAATAGAAAACTTTGTCATTTTTATGAATGGAAATGCTTCTTAAAACTTATGAATGGAAATGTTGCTCACGTGTTTTGAACAGAAAAGTGTATGGAGTGTTCAAAGTGAGAAAGTTTTTGAGCATTATACATACAAAGTTTCAGTTTTCATTGAAGGATATCATTCGGCTATAAGGTATTTGTTATTTAATATTGAAAAATATCGACACCAACATGTATGCAGGAAATTTCATTGATGTGAATGAAAGAGCAAACAAGAACAAAGCAGCTACAAAGTCCAATCTCTGAGTTATCATGAAGGTACTTTTCAAATCCAATTTGGGTACATAAATGTTTGTACATAGTACTGTTTTGTAAAATGTGAATGCTTTGAATGAATTTAAAGGTCTTCATGAATTTTTGAGAAATTACGCTTTACATTTATGTCCAGCACAAAATTTGTTCTTCTAATAACCAAATAATTTTAATTTGAATCATATAAAACTTTTATAAATAAAATAATTCAGTTCTTTCTTCTGTCAATATATGTACTTTCACAAACAAACTTTCCGAATTCGAAAATAAACATTATGTTTGAGGGAGAAGTTATATTGCCATAAAACTATAATTACTATTATTAGTTAAAAAATCTAGACTTTGTGATATCATCACAGTTTTAGTAAAAATGACAGAACCAGAAGTTTTGTGACACAAGTCGATGAAAATATATTAAACTTTTTAAAACAAGTTTTTTTACATCTGGCAGACACGTCTTTATTAAAACATCTTTTCATTTTTTATGCATTTCAGCAGCACAATATATTTTGACTTCAGGAGATGGGTTGGTTGAACATTGTATCAATTTTTGCTTCAACGTATTTTATTCATTCATAACTGATTTTAAACCCCTAAACAAAAAAGAAAGGAACAAGTTAAAACAAATAAATGGAGCCACAATTTATTTTTGAAGCTTTGTGAATTGCAATACATTTTAAAATACGATAATAAACTGTAATGTGATTTCTTTTCTATAGCATTTCCATAACATGATTAGATCTGCTCATTAATTTAGTTTTAATTTCTGCGTTATGTAGCGGCTACTGGATATGACGAGTATGGATTTGGTTTTAATTTAGAAGCTCTTACATTGTATTTCAGAAAATAAATTGTGCCTTTAGACACTTGAATGGTAAATATGTTTTGTAATAAGAAAAAATTCTTTGTTTGGTTTTTCTTTTTTTTCAAAATGTTATAATACATTCATCCTAAATTGTGAGAAACATGCGAAAGTTACTAATATGCGTCTCTATATTAGAGATGATTAATTAAAATTCTTTGTGGGTTTCGTCCATATCAAAGCGTCTGTTATATCTGTACAATATTCCCAGGACTCGTCAGTATGCCTTTGGGTGATCATTCATATTATTCATAGACCCACTAAGCTAGAGCCCTAGCTATTCTGGGCTAACCAAAAAGCTAAAACAAAACTACATTACATTTTGAAAACCATCTTTATGATAATTATTTTATTACTCAATATAATTGTTTGAAAAAATTTACTGCATATATACTGCATTCTGACCATATACTTGTAAAAGCTTTGAGTGAACCATATAACATATTACATGCATACCCTCTGACAATGCTGCTGAAAACGAGCAGTGAACCTTGAGGGATCTAGTTTTGTTTAGAGCAAATCTGTTTTCTCAAACAGCATTATTCATATCAAAGACTAGTATGCACATGGCTTTTTCCAAAAATTCCTTAGGTGTGATTGCATTTCCTCCTTCGTTGGCCTAAAGCATGTTGAAAAGTTGTGAGTAAGCGTGTAGGTAGTTTTTTTGCTCACATTCATTTTTAACTCTTGAAACACTTGTGGCTCGCCATCCGACGTAACACTTATGGATGATAAATTGCCATTCTTGAAAAAGAAAGGAGATTTTGATTGTGCGCCGGTATACGACTTTGAGCTGACAAATCCAATGACAACAGCATCTGTATTCATACTTAAAGTCTGGTTCATTGCTCCACTAGGACTGCTGTAGCTTATTATGTCAAAATCTTTATAGAGGTAATCTAATCTGCCTCCGTTTGCAAGCAAAATTTCAAAAATTCCTGGACTCTGTGGTAAACAATGCATCTCCGTACTTTTAAATAAGCTTCTTCAATAGTAACGATATCTGTAAAGCTAGTCCCTGTTGATGGTTCAGAGCCAAGAAGGCTGAATGCATTTGTTGCTCGTCTCAATTTTATTCTCAACGACATTCTTGGATAAAACATTCTTTGTTGCTGTAACAAACCATGCTTAAGCTTTCCTATCACTTCAAAGTTGCTTTAAAGTTCTTTTAGCTCTTTATATGTGCTATTTTCATCATTGATCGCATCTGCGGCGTCTTTTTTAAAAAATCGTTCTGTTTTGTATTTTGTACTCAATGCATCCGTTCCACTACTCAGCAGCCGGTATATTATAAAAAAATATGGGTAATTGTTAGTTCTTTTCGACATTGATGCATCATTTACGTACACATCCAAATTTGAGAACAAAGATGCAAACGGAAAATTTCCACTTACAGTTTTTGACGTTGTGCCTAGGTCACCTCCTGAAGATGTAGTTATTTTAAGTCTCATGCACATTTGTATGTTTGCATTATCCATGTAATGTGAAGCTGATGGGGCAACATAAAACTCTAGCGGTGTATCCGGCGATTTTGGAGAATTAACTGGATACACATCTTCTACATGGCACTGGACAATTGAAATGTCCGTTGGAGGAAGTGTTGTAAGATCAAGTGAAGAATGATAGGATGCAGCAGATCTTAGATGCTGCTCCTGTATCTGTTGTTGGGCTCCTCTCTCCATTTTTATGTTTTTGCTTTTTTATCTTTTTAGCTGTTTTTCTCTTTGAAGTGCTTTTCGCATAAAAGTGACTTTTGTTTTTCTTTTTTGATCGTTGGCCTGTTGGATTGTTGCTTTTTAGAGCGACTTACTCCAACAACTTTCTTTTTATGTCTGGTAGTTGACTTAGTTTTTACGCTTTTTATATGTTTCCTTGGTATTCTTTTTTGACTTATTTTTCTGCCTACAACTGTGGTAGTTCGATTTGGTGTAATGGACACAGGGGATTGGTTGAGACTGGATGTGGTCGACGGTTGGTTTGATGGACTCAAGTAAATAGGAATGAGATCGGATGGAACCGACAATTTTCCTTCGTTTTCAAACTCCATTGTGCACTGTTTTTCTTCGTTGCATATTATGCTCATTGTGTTTTTCTGTAGTATGGCAACCGTTGGCTCCTCTGTATATTCCATGTACTTGGTGTTTACCGGTCTAATGCAAATATTAATATGCGACACATATTTTACTGCAAGGGGTTTATTTACAAGATTGGATGGCTTGAAACTCAAATCCTTAAAATTTTCACTACATGGACGATCTAGCAGAGCAAGCACTGGCATTGGTTGGAGAGGAGGATTAGTGGCCCCTATTTTTTATTGCATAAATCAACTCAGAGTTTCATTAAACGCCCACAGCCAAAATATGAGGTCCGTAGCTACCCCCAAATTTTTTTGACAACAGACCCAACTTTTTTGTTATGCTAGTCGATTCGGCTGATGATTCTGAACAACTTTGACCCAAATCACTTTCCCTCTAAAACGCTTAATTTTTGAGATTTTGCAATTTTTCCGATTAACTGTCAGATTTAATTATTTCAGGTTAGGTTAGGTTAGGTTAGGTTAAAGAAGCCTTCGTTGATCGGGCGTTACCTAACCTAACCTAACCTGAAATAATCAAATGTGGTCAAGATCTGGCATCAATCCAGCCAATTCTCCAAAAAAT
>JAQFYG010001155.1:0-20898 GCA_034694325.1 Entomobrya corticalis
TTTGTCGTTTGTCAGCAAAAGTTATCTACGATACGCTGTGTAGTGAGTTGCTGTAGAATTATATTATCTGTGTATACATCTTGTTAAATTACATCTTAAAAGGCAGATTACCCTGAATAGCTAGAAAAATACGACCGGATCTTGTGATACGGTCCCCATCTGCGCTGCAATGGCAAATTTCGAATCACAAAATAGCAATATGGATTGTTCCGGGGTAAGTTGATTCATAAGTCAAGCAAAAGAAAAATGAAGTTTGAAGTTGTAAGCGTTGAACTAAATCGTCGACCTTGAGAATGCCATTTAATTGTCTCTATTCCCTCTCTACTACTAGCAGCATCATCATCTAGTAATGAGGGATTTTAGTTCTAGCTATAGGTTTTTTTCTATTATTTTACCGCTTTGGTGTAACTTGTCGCGCGGCGGTGACGTATTTTTTTCTATTATTAGCCTTCCGTAAGTTGACTTTTTGCAATTCAAATTAGCTTGTACCGTTGACTGTGTACATGTTTATTGAGCGGCTTGATGCTACGAAATTACATAACATACTGTCCGAGTCCACCGAAGACGTGCTTAATATTGGTTTGGAATTATTCGATTTATATTTAGCGTTATTACTATTGCCTACAATTTAAGCAGTCGGTTATAGCTTGCATCTTGGTCATTGATATTTATTTAATTTTAGCTGTAAGAGATTTGTGCTTTGATTTTGACATTATACCTAATTGGGTTCAGAGTCTCAGAGATGACGAAGCTCATGTAATGTATGATGTCGAATGAAAAGGAGGAAGATGACAGGCATGACAGATACATGTAGTTTGTAGTTATTGGGGTTAGAGAAGAAAGACTATCAACTATAATTTCTCGGTAGTTTATATTAGTCAGTAAGTAATCAGTCAACAGTCAACATAGCACTTTGTTTTTTAAACTTGAGTTGAATGGAAGGAACTGTGTGTAGGTAAAGGATACAGAGTAAAACTTGCTGAAGTTTATGTATTTAGTAATTCGAGAATTGGTATGTCATTCTGAGGGAGTTATCTATGCATTGCATACGAAGACGCTGACAAACCAAAAGTTTATTAGGCCTAAAGTTAAAGGTACGAAAGAACCTTATAGAAAAATGCGAAATTGCATGTATTTTAGTGTTCGAAATTACGCTCAATTATTCAATTAACTTTTATAGTTTCTTTAAATAAAATTAGAATTCGTATGAAAGTCTAGGAATTACCTGTAATCTAGCTTGCCTTATTCCATGAATGGAAGTAGTTTACGGAATATAGCAGCCGAATGTTAATTGTCAATGTCAAAGTGAACTAAAATAGAGAGAACAGTTAATAATATAAACTCTGAAACTGAATTTTATTTGTGAAAGATTACATGTAAAAGTAAATTGCTAGTAAATATAAATGTAGGACGTAAATAACCTGTATTCATTAATTAATGTAAGCTTTTAAGTTATTAACAATCCAGTTTTATACGAAACCCCCCTCCGTTCTGTTGCGTACTTGTTTATTTTATTAACCAAGATTTAGTCCAGAATATTATTGTATTTTTATGATCGTAATAAGCACTGACTGACTAAATGGTTGTTTATCTTTTCAGAGTCCATTTAACATGCGCCAGTACAATTTAAGCGTACTTCGGCCTCCGGTGAGCAAATCAGGTCCCGGTTCGACCGCCCCAAAGACAACTATGTCGTATAAGACGGCAGCCCAGTCGTTGGATCTCCTCCGGCAGAATATCCAAAGAAGCATAAACCAAGAAATTCAAACTGTAATATCAAAGTATATTGATGTAAGTAATCATGCGTTATTGCAATTTTAAATTAGAAGTAAATTTAAAGCTACTAAAGCCCTTGAGTCAATTTTGAAAGTGAAAAACAAAAAGAATGTCTTCCAGGCGCCAATTACAAGTTTTATTTATTCATTTAATATTTTCAATTTTAGTAATCAGAGAATTCAACTTTATTTTTGATTATGAATCTAGATGTTCTTTAAGCCGGGAATCGAAAATATACGAAATAACCTAGGACCTGATTCGGTTACTGATGATCACATCAAAGGGATGTGCCGTACAATTTTAGAAGAAGCCAAAGTTATGTATCCGGTGTATGCCAATTCTAATCCGTCCCAGAACTGTAATAATAGAAGTGCAATAGACGGGAACGTTACAGACTATCAAAATAGTCATTCTCAAATCCAAATCAAGCAGGAGGAAGTAAAGCCTCCTATTACCGTAAGTCTCCACGACAAAATTTACTTAAAGTACCTATTCTCAATGTCCTTCAGTTCGATTCAATGTTCTCATTAAATGTTATTTAAACTTTCAGAGTCCGTCAGTCTCCACCGGTGTAAAAAGGGAGTCAGACACTGACTCCGAAGCCAGCTCTCTGTCCAATGCCAGTAAGAAGATAAAAAAGTCTGGAAACAAATCGAGCTCAGGAAATAACAGTTCTAGTAGTGGTGGTAGCACGAATAGCACCACTAATGGTAGTAACTCTTCGTCCAACTCTAATTCTCAAAAGCCTAAGAAACCGTCAGGACCGTCCAGGAAACATGTAGCGCAGTGGGATATAGCTAAGCTCACTACGGAAACTAAGTTTATCATGGGAGCAAAGTAAGCGAAGATTTATTGCATATAAATATACTTAAAGTCATTTGGGAAATATGTTTAAAATTAAGTTATAAGGAATTTACTACTAGAAACTATTTTCCATTACGTTTCAGGGCCAACAAGGCGTTGGGATTTGCTCAAACCCGTGGTAGACTTTACGTGAAACATCCGGGTTTGTTCAAATATGCAAGTGACGCCGATGACAAGGAGTGGTTGTCGAAGAATAAATTGATGCCAGCAACGGGTGGACGCGCCTACATAATGTTATTGGAAGACATTGAAAGATTGGCACGCGACAATAAGTAATTACAATTTATTTAGTTATTCATTTGATTTGAATTTGATTTGGTTCAATATTGCAACCGAATGGGTTTAATAAAAACTGTCTCTAATATTTACTTTTTGAAATTGTTTTAACTCAGGTTAAATGTCACTATAAATTATGATGACATCAAAGGCTTTCAAGTACCAGACTTCATTCTGGACAAGATGAAAAGCTATATAACAACATGGAAAAAGCAGTATGCTGAGGAAAGCCAAAAAGCTAGTAGTAGTACGCCAAATCGCAAAACCAACACCAATTCAAGTAGTACTACCAGTTCGACAAACGGCAATGGTGGAAACAATCAGCCGAACACAAGTAGTTCAATGACATCGACTACTTCAGTTAACCCTAGTATTAATAACAGCATTGCAACCAGTAGCAGTAATGTAGAAAGCAGCAATTGCACTGCTACCTTTACAACTTTAAACCCTCCCCTTCCTCCGCCATTGCCTCTTCATCCACAACCACCAATGCAGCAACAGCACAATGCTCATAATCAACCTGGTCTCCAAAGCTACCAAATGCACGGGCCTGCAACGACAACAGCAACCGTCATTTACGATCAAACGTTTTCCGCCCCTCCACCTCATGACATGAATGATATGAACATGAGGGAATATATTCATATTGATAAACCACCACCTATGTATCCAGGTCACTCTAACCAACAGCAGCATCCTATGCCACATATGGTGAATCCAAACGGTGGCTACGTCCATCCAAATCATGTAGATCCCATTGAACAAGCCTTAAGTAAAGGAGATTGGTCGGGTGTTTCTGACCGAAGTCTGTTACAGTATGCACTTCAGGTACGTAGAAAAACTTTTAAATAATATGTGCCAACAGCCTTTTAATTGATGCAATAAGGGCAACTTTAATATTGATTTTTGCATTTTAATTTCATAGAGTACGAGGAACATTGGTTCATGGGATCCTCAAGATTCGTTCGACCTCATCGAAAGCGTAACAAATGGAGGATTAGGGGGTGGAGGAAACATGGGTGAAGCATCACCGCTTCTTCAGATTTCACCGGATGGTAGTGCGCATCTTAGTGCACCTCCACTTGGTCCAGTCAGTCCTAGCTGCGAGTTAAGCGCTGTATTGGACCAGGCGTTCCAGTATACCGATACGTAGAGGAGTATTTATACCGAAAGCTCGAGAAAGATGTTGATTACAGACAGATTTGTATCATATATAGGTTTTACATGAAAAAAGCTTATCGATATATATAGAGAGTTCTATATTTAGATACCTAGTGTAAGTTTTCTTTTCTAGGCTAATAATTAGGGAATCTATGAGATGATTGGAAACGGAGATATTGATAAATGAACTTAAACAATATCTGACTTATATATATATTTGTGGATCAAGTATTTTCGCACACTCATACGTGTACACATTAAGAAACCTTCGGATTGTATACACCAGGCTACCAAACATAAGCAGTCCACCAAATTGACAAAATCCCGATTAATTATTTATCTGATATCAGACCTCGAATGTAGATGAACCATTACTTCTCACACAAGTATATATTATCAAATACACAATTTATTATTAAAGTATATACCTATGCATACTATTTGAGTACATACATTATATATTATAATTATTATTATATATAAAAATCTATGAATTAATTTGAAAGCGATGTGTATGTACTTACTCTGCCTTAAATGTCTCATTTTTTCAAGCCGTGACTTAAGATCATCATTAATGTCTACCATGAGTTCTCATATTCGTTGTTGTTATTATTGTTGTTAAATGTTTCTCATTGTGTCGTAGTTATAAAAAAGATGTAATTAATTTTATGATAAGCAAAAAACATACGTGTATCATTATGCGTTCTTTCTGTTCTCTTTTCAATACTGCTTTCTTTCGAAAAACGAAATGTAACAGTTCGTATACATATATTATATATTATATTATATTACTATATACTTTAGTAACTGCTCCGGTTCTCAGAATAAGTACATTAAGGCTCGTAATAATATTTATAAAAGCAGGTATCAGATTACTTGATACTTGAAAGTGTCCGCTATTTTTCTGCATAAAATGGTAAAATTCATTATACAATAACTTTAATGGTTGGTGTATCATCATCATCATCATGAAAGCATTCATTGATTACTCATTACTTTAACAATATACCAAAAAAGCAAGACCTGTTTGAGGTAGTACAATTTATATTCACGTTTTCGGTACAACCGTGCAGACTTGAGTTCGTGTGTCTTGTGCAATATTTTGTAGCAGCAAAACATTAAATTTTTGAAAAGAGAAACCTCTGTTGCCATTGCAGTCAATGAATACGCTTTCCTGATGATGGTTGCGTGTTTGTAAAGCCATCATTTGGGCCTAAGAATTGGTCTCGACTCGTCACTTTATATTTTATAATAAAGTGAGTAATATTAATAACCTGTAATTGTAGTTAATACCTTATTTGGTTTTTATTTGTTCGTCATACATAATTCTTCCACATTGCACAATTAATATATTTTCACTTGCATTTTTAAATTACTTCTAATTTACGCAGCAGATATAAGATTTTCTATCGAGCATCTTGTACTCAATGATTGCCAAACTCTTGGGTAAATATGCTTTCTCTTTTAAATCATAAATCACGTAAAGCAAAATGAGGGTCATTGGTTTATAATAATATTCCATCGGAATTCCATCAAATTAAAATGCATGAGTCCCGATTGCGAATTGGATTTTCTTGAAGAAATAGTATGCCATACCGTTCAACTAAAGGTCAATGCAATTTTTATAGGGAAGTTAGTTAATGTGCATCAAGTCGCTGTTGAACAATTATCAGTACTATGCCAAATGCACATTAATTTAAACCAAGCAATTCATTTTCAAATTTGAGCAAACTAGCAAACTGCTTATTATATAGATCTTCTGATTTAAATAATCTACTAACGTAAGTGAGTTGGACATATTTAGCGTTTCAAACAAGATAATTTTTAAATGTTATTACAGTTTCATGTTTAACTTTGTTCAGATCATTTATCAGCATATCCTACAAACTTTCTTCATTACATTTACAATTCTCATATTAGATATAGCTGTGATAGAATTCAGTTTAAGAAAACTTGGTCTTTGTTAACTAGTTGTCTGGTGAGAACATAATTTTGTTTCCACAACTTCAAAGTACTTGTAAGTACTTACGGTAAAATGTAAACTTTCATTCTCTGTTTAGCTGTAAAACATGCATATTCTAGGTACATGACGAACTGATGGATCCTTTACCTAGGTCCTTGGGCTTAACCATGGCCAGTAGTGGAAACGTCTTTATCACAACGTAAATACTTAACTTACATAATCAAATGAACTAAATATTTGTGCAACTAGTATTACATCATGAAGGTTAACTAAGAATTCATTCATATCTACGTTTCAAAATGATTCAACATTCAACAATATCACCAAAAATGATGGGGCATCTTTACTCAACGCATGCTTGGTATTTAGCAAAAGCGTAGCATTAATAATAATATAAAGAACATTATGCACCATTTTTACCCAACCGTTAGTCCCTTTGATTTTTGATTTTCAAGGAACTGGACAGAAAAAATCATTGTATGAGTTTATATTTTAGACAAAGGACTTGATCTTTTACCTACCTAAGTATTTTCAACAATTACTACATTTCCCCTTGGGTCTTTAGATTGAACAACATCTTTGATTTCGACTTTTTCAGTTCATACAAATCTTTGTATTTGCAATCATAAGAATCGTAAATGATAGTACTAAAGAAAGCATAAACATATTTGGATATACTTTTTTAAATGGCAGATTATGTTACAAGATTTATAATATCATACGTAACAAGTATTATCCTACTTTTGTGTACAAATTTACATTTCATTTGACATAATTATATTCTTAATTTTTGCTGGACTAAATGTCAATTATATCATGAGGTGGTAAGAAAAGTAAGCTTGTCGAATGCGTATAAGCTGCTATGTGAAATTGTAAAGCTTAATCACTTCTGAGTTTCGAATAGCAGTGGCCGAAGAAAAAGAAAATAACACAAAAGTAGCGAACAATGCCCGGAGTTAGGGAAGCTTGGATTCCTATTTCCTATTCTTCAGTGACTGCATACACCAAGCAGAGACCACGAAGCTCATCCTAAGAAATAATCAATATTCAAGCAGAATAACGCTGTATCGTTCCTGAACAGAGCACAAAGACAAAGTCGCTAAAAAGATAGCATTTTCTTCAAGAGCTGATCTTTAATGAATATGAAGGTATTCTCATGTAAATCCAGAGCACAAAAGGAGTTTCGACCTCATAGTGTTACTGTTCAAGTGAATTAGATAAGAAAAGGTTACACACAGCAACCCATTTTCATTACCGGCTACTCTGGGCAAACAGCAGCTAGACAAGAAAGCGTCATTATCATATCATATTTATTATTGTTTTAGCAAAATTATTCCACTCCCAAATTCCACTGTGTCCCATTTCACTGTTTAGATTGTTTTCTCGAAAGAAAAGAACAATGACCAAGAGAATCCCACCAACTTCTGAATTCATTTCGCCATTAACATATTTACTACCATATACTATATTCTACCCCTTTCCCTTTCGTATACTGTATCCCATTAATGCGTCATTAGTTGCAATAATAATTATATATGAAGCATCATCATAAATGCTCAACTCACAAAAAGAAAACTTGAGAGTCAGGGATATTTAAAGTGGAGGGTGGCCATCAAGAGTAGCAGAAGCAGTGATATTCAAGGGACTCCTGAGCTGAGGAAAACTCGCAAGAATAGTTTCACTACTTGCTAATGTCTCAACCTGTACATAAAACAGGATATTTATTTAGAGAAAATGAGACTCTCTTTGCAAGTTTTGCGTCTTGTAAATACGCTTACCACTTTTACTATCACCAGTTTTTGTTTCACCAGCAGACAAACACAAGTAAAAAGAGAGAGAGGGTGGTAGTAGCGGTTAATGGTGAATTGTAGGAGACAGAAGTGCAGTGGTAAGCAGTACACAAAATACTTTCTCGCTGTCTCTCTTTCAGCGCTCTCGCTGGTTTGTAAGAAGAGAAGAAGTAAGAATAATAGAATGGAGGTAATTGTGGAAAGAATTTTTGTTGGGCAAAATAATGCACTGTGTGATGATTTATGGAAATCGTTAAAAGTCTCTGGTCTTATAATAATATGAAAACAAAGGAATGAATCGCACGCAATAACTCTCGACGTCAGTAGCAGAAGCTCGTTAAGGGAGAAATAGACATTGAATTCAGCTCCGCCTCTTTCACGTCCCTTGAAGAGGAAACCAGAAAAAGAGAGAGAGAGAGAGACACAGACACACAGGCATACACCCGGAGAAGAGAACAGAGAGAAAACTGAACTGAGAGAGCATACAAGCGAGCAAACAGAGTCGTTCACTCGAGCATTCATACATAAAATACATAGATATTATAATATACTCACTTTTTCCACAAAAAAGAAATAAGGCTATAGGGAATCACCCTTGACAAAAAAGTGTATACTCATCCTCTTCGTCTTCTTCGCTTTCTCTGTTTCTTTCCCTCCGTCGACGTACACACTGTTGTGAGCGTTTTTTGGACAAAAAACTCGTACATAATTTTCACTCTCATCATTGACAAGAAGAAGGAATGGAACTGCTCACGGGGTTAGTTGACGAATGCCAGTGTTTTAGTTTTTTCTAGATGTAGTTTACTACCTCAACTTTGCTTGCATCAGGCATCAGATTAGCTGCTAGTTATTGTTGTGTTGTAGATGGGCTTTGATCATGATGAACATGAATCTCTTCAACTGCTGCAAAAAAAATTCCCCTCTTGAATGAGTGGTGGTGGGTGATGGCGATGATGACATCTGGGAAGCTCTTTTATTTTCCCGAGTTTACATCTAAATAATTCAAGAAGGAAGGAAACACGTTTATATATTCTTGAGAAATAGGCATCATCGTAATCAAGCTCAATATTTTTTGTGGGTGGCTCATTTAATTCTTGTTAGAAGAAAACTAAAAAGAAGGAAATAATATGTGTACAAGAGGGAATTGCTATGTAGCACAAGCACACATTATGGTTTACCAGCACCAGTGATCAAATTAGGTAACATTATGCTTCTGCTGGAAAAATTGTGCCTTTACAGTTGTTAAACTTATGAGAGAGAAAAAAAGGAATATATTGCCCAAGGGACTATGATACTAAAAAGTTTCAGTTCTTTTTTCTCTTTTGTTTGGTACTGAGATCAAGCTAATTTTTTTGATCTAGCCAGAACAATTTGGAAAACACAGAGGCATGTTAATATTCAATATCAATTGTGTTAATTCTATGAATATTAAAAGCGAGAGGGAGATAATAGGGATAAATGAAAAAGGAAATGGTTTTCCGTTGCTTCTGTATTCAAGAAAAATGCTTGCACTTTGTAGGAGCTTTATTAGGTGGCTGACAATGGTCGACTGGAACCAGCTTACTCTGACTTGGACAGTTTGTCTGTCTGCAGGTATAAAGTTAAAGCTTTTACAGGAATAACTGGAATTTCATCTGAATTTGTTCAAATTATGGTTATATTCAATAAGCAATATTTTGAAAATGTAAAGTAAAATCTTCATTCAAGTAGCCGACTGATTATTTTTAATTTTATACTTTTTATTATGGCCAGTTATTTTCAACATACAATTTAATTAAATCTATTAATTTATATTCTTTTGAACATAGTTTCAGCAATGTGGTTATTCTCGTTTTCGAAGCAAGTTTGATTTCCTTAGGCTCTTTATCAACATCTTCAGTTTTCCTGCAACTTTGGATTGGGATCGAGTGTACACAACACACTACACGATGAAGAAAAAAACGATTGTATACACAAAAAACTACAAAAAGTACAGCATTTTCTCCCGTCTTTTTGCCGGTACGAGTTTACAAAGCTCTTCACACTTTCAGTTCATAAAACTTGAAAACCTCCTCCTGTTTCACGAAAATAGGATTGTCAGCCGAATTGGTAATGATTTTCCTCGTTTATTGGAACATCTACGAAAATAAATCTTTCTCCTAGCTGACGTCCTTCGACTTACCAATAATAAATTGTGGGATTTTCCGATTGTTCTTCTCCTTGAATTCTCTTTAATTTGCTTTCTCTGGAAATTTTCCAAGGAGACACACTATCTACCAGTCATGATGATGTAAATAATATGTACATACATAGAGCCGACATATATGCGTATATGACCAAGATAATAATAATAATAGTAATGGTCTCACATCCGACCAAAGTTGCACCTCAAGTGTTCACCTTTCTCGGTAATATCAGATCTTTTTGTCTCGAATTAAACCGGAATGAGAGCAACGAACAGTACAAATTGTAAAACTGAAGCAAAAAGGTGGTAAGTAGTAATCGAGGATTATGTTGGAAAAACGGTAAATCCTTCCTTGCCGTTTTAAAACCAAGATGCTAAATTAATTGCTAGCTGCAAATGCCTTAAATCACCGAATTCATAATTTAGCACGATATTAGTGAAACAAATTAGTTCACTACAGCTTAAGTCTTAGATACTCTAAAAGTATAATAGTTCTTAACAACATTTTAATTGTCATCTATGCAATATTTTTGGGTATTATATAGTACCAACAACCAACTAACCAACAACAACGTGACTCGCTATAATTTCCAAGCAAAAAAAAGTATTCTATAAAACTTCTATTCCTTTTTGGCATTAAAATAGAACGCCTACTCAATAATTAACATGCAAAATTATATTGGATCCTCAAGTGTTCATTGTGTTCCAATTTTTAGCATTCAACCTATATACATACATCTATCCCAAGTGTAATATGATCTTATTGAAGTTAATTTTGTTTGTGCTTGTTCAAAGTATTAAAATGCTGGCAATGATAAATAAATAAAAGATTGGGGTAAATCATATGAATATATTGTGTCTGAGCGAGTTCACTATTTCTTCCAGACTCCCATGAGTATATTCACAATAATGCCATACAACAACAACAAAGAAAGACAAAGAAGCTTGTTTGCAGGGTTGTTGGCTGCTCAGATTTTTTTCTGTTTGTTCCCTCTTTTTCCCTCTGCTCTGTGTAGAGAGAGCCAGCTCGTTGACAGTTGATATTGACAAAGTCTTTCAAAAAGTGTACAAGGAGAAGCAGTATGAGAAGAAGATACGTATATTTACCAAGTTTAGTTTATCGCCTTCACTCAACACGACGACACGTCGCGTATCAATAGGATTTGATTTTTTACACAAGAGCTTTACTCATCGAAAAAAGGAAGAAAATGAGTGTATAGTAGATACGGAGAGAAAAGAGAATGAGTGGAGGAAAGAAGCAGCAGAATATTTTGAACTAGCCAAATCAGCATTTAAGCATATTTCTTCTGGACTCGGACCAATTTTTCTCCGTCTTCTTCTACCCCTATTTTGTTGCATCTTGCACAGATTGGGCGACGTGTCACACCTCTGCCATTGTAACGCGGTTGCTGTTTTATGGAACTTGTACCTTTTCTCTTTATAGCCTCTGGAACTGCTACACAGTTAAATTTATGAGTTCTTTACCAGGTCCTCAATTCAGCCTTTTTTCTCTTCCTTTTCTTTTTCCTTCCATTTTTTTACATTTAAGGTTTTGTCATACTTTACGCCCTCTTCTTCTCATTCTTCGTCTTCTTTACCATCATTACATAGATATCTAACTGTGACGCTTTTTTCTACTACTACGACCACTTACTATCTCCATCCGTAAAATTGAATCTAAAGAATGGAGGAACAATGATAGCAGAAAATGAGGAAGGAATGAACCAATGAAAAGCTTCATCTAGCGAAGAAAATTGCGGATTTTGAGCCCATAGTTCCCATCTCTTGTCACTCGTTGTGCGGAGATTTTTACCACCATCAAAAGGTAATGGAAATAATAGTCTTTTCTTGGGGCCATTTTTTTTCTCTCGTTCCCTCTCACCAGTAATGACCTTTAAAGATGAGGTGAGTTTCGTCAAACCAGCTACTTTGTCCCAAACTACGTGGCATGGCATGACTACTATATTACATTACATAACCATATCTCTTCTTTTTTTCCTTGCACAAAATCTCTGTTTTAACTCCAACTATTATCCAGAGATAGCACATCATATACATAAATATTTCTTCACATTAAAACTTGCGGTGGTAATACAATATATTTTATTTTTAAATTCATTTCCCCATATTTTTGTACAGTTCTTTGAGCGTCGAAGGTATTGACAACCGTTAAATCGAGTGAGTTACTGTTACCTGAATAAAGCAGTTGAGATCTAAAGCGTCCTTCACTATAGACGCAAAGCATTATAGAAAAGTACTACATTGACATCAATGCATACAACACAAGAACATAGGTATTCACCACAAAATTGGTTGCTGCTCATTGCACTAAAAGCCACTTCATGCTCATACTTATCGCATATGGACCTCTAAATTCCTTTCTCGTCGGCCTATAAATGGCTATGGCCATTATTAGTAGACATTTTTTCAATACCGTTGCCAAATTATATATTTTGTACGCGTATAACCATGTATATGAATGCATTCACCTTATTAAGTACGTTTAGAAAAATTCGTCTGTGTGAGTAAAAGAGGGAAAAATTCCTTTGATTTCTTCGCGTGTGTTTGTGTGTCTATGTCTCCCTTTTTTCCCCAATTCACTCCAGTACGTATTTAACCAGGCTTTCCCCTATAGAGTTTTTTTACGTTATACTCGGCAGTGCCCAGACAAAGCGACAGACATCAGTTTGTTCGCAATTGCCTTTCAATCTTTTTCAATCCTATGTTCTGACAATTTCTCTACACGGATCTTCCTCTACAGTTTTTCTACAGTCACTACTGTGAGTATTCACTCACAAATTAAAGCGACTCTGTCAACGCCACATCTGACGCATTAAAACCACTCACATTATTTCCACACTTTTGGTCAAGTGTTTTTGTACGTACACACTATTTTAAAAATGTACATAATTCTAAATTCTAACCGTTTTTGGAAGTTTTGGGTTTGCATTAGTGCTAAAGTAATATTTCTTTTACCAGTTTATGTATAGTCAGCATAGATTTATTTTAGTACTAAGCCGGTAATTATTATATAAGATGAATGATGAGCTCGTAACCGGCTACAGTGCACCAAAGTAATGCTTTCAGTAATTGTTAAAGTTCCTGCATTAGCAATACAACTTGTATAGGTATTGCATAATAAAACGGTATAGGACTATAGGAGTATTTCTATTTGTTGTTTTCACTTTCTTCGTCAAAAACGCTTTTGAATGCTACTATTAAAACGTTGCATAGTCTGTTGTGTCAAATTCATTCTATCAGCATTTATTTTATAGAAAATCTATTTAATCTTCTTTAAGTGTGTACTAATCTGATATATAATAGCTGACAGATCATAAAAATGATTTGTAATATGATTGATTATAATAAACAGTAATTTCCATGAAATTTCATACTTGTTGATATGAGAACTAACATGAGCTGTCAGTAGCTTACACCCAACATTGAATTCTAGTTTATTAACATAGGTACACGCTTTGTAATATTGGTTCATTTCTGCATACATTATTCAATCCAAAATATATCATGAATTATTTGTAGCTTGTTACATCAATGCTCATCCTACCTTTGTTCTGTTTAAACAAAGGGATAATTTTAAAATAGTGTACACACGACAGCATATGCGTTTGAACAAATATCTATTTCTTAGTAAAAGTAGAAAATCCACGAATGTTCGTGAAGCTTTTTGAAGTCTGAAAATGTCAAACTTATATCCTCTTCCGTTTAGGGAGGAGCAACACAACACAGCTTTAATTCCAAATATTTTATTAATAGACTTCACACGAAAGGATGGTCGTGTCACGCTCTTTCCAAACTAAAATATACAATCTTTGCAGTTCTCTCTTCTCTCCTGTCTTCAAACTAAACCCTTTTCGCAACTTGCGACGCAAATTATTATTGTAACTTTGAGTTTATCTACTCGCATATGTGTGTATGAGCGTAACAGCTCACCTCAAAAAATCATAAGTTATACTAATGGCAGCACTTCCAAAACTGCTTCCAGTAAAATACTTATAAAACCTTACAAGTTTTTGGGAGCCGGTACGGTATACTAAAATCATTTTGGATTTTATAAGTTTTTCCACTAACTAACTTAAATATAGACAGATGAATGAATAAGTAGTAGGTACATTGATTATAAGTCCATACATGCATGAATGTCTCTCTCTCTCAAGTACAAACACCGACACCAGCAGCAGTAGAGTACAGAGTGAAAGTACATTATTTAGTAACTATTAAGTACATACATATCCCTCATTCAACACAACAAAGTTCAAAAAGCATACAGAAGGGATGGAGAAAGGGAGAGAGAAACAAGGAGAAAGACAGCCTTATGAATTTTACAAGAGCAAAGTGCAAGTTAGGTCTGTGAAAGTTTGATCTCATTCAGACGGAAAAGGGTAAACTGTGGGCAATCACCGGTAGTGCTTTTATAGTTAAAGTAAATACATCCGTATAAAACATGCTACAACACCTAGTGCTACTCTGCCGCTCTGCTACACTTGTATACATAACAAGAAGCCGCTGTGCCGCCGCCACTTCTACCATCACCGCCACCAAGACCACCACTTTGTATTGCTAAAAAATGAAAGTTTAAGGGAAAAGAAAAAAGTGAACAAAAAAAGTTCCTTGATATTTCATTAAAACCCTTAGCACAGCCCGATCTGGGAATCATTGACATGCAGAGTTAGCCATGAATTTTATTCAATGAAAGAGTTTCCTTCCCGCTTCACTGCCCTGGCGGTCGCTCTTGTTCCTTCTTCGCCTTTTATGTGTGGCTGCTGCTGGTTTAGTTTGTTGTATATTTCTTTTACCAATATAATGGTATATATATATAACCGTCGTATTTGCTACCAAAAGTCTTCTCTTGTCTGAGCGACTCTCTTATTCTGACCCGATGATGGCGCGTTTGTGATTGCAGCTTATCATGCTTTTCTCTTCCTGTTGCAAGTCTTATGTCTTAATCCCCACATCCCATCTTGCGCGCTCGTTTGTGTAGAGAGAGAAAGACAGTAACTTGCACGGCGTAAAGTAATTTTTATTATAAATAACATGTAAGCATATTTTTGGATTGATGGAGAATACTAATTCCACTCGCGCTCACAGATTGTCAAGTGGAGATGATGCCAGAGCTGGATGCAGAGAACTAGATTGCTTCTGAACTGAACCTATAAAAAGACAGACTTTTTGTGTGTGTATTTATTTAAGATGGAACATAAAACACGGCCTATTTACTACATAGGTATACAAATAATACAATTTCCATTTGAATTTTTAGAGCTTGTCTCAGTTGGTGTTGTTGTTTCCGTAGCAGCATATGTATTCGTAGTAATCCATAATAGCTGGTATCTCTGGCCCTAGAAAATACCTGTCAAATTCATTTGAAAAGTTCATTTTTCCAATACACCGCAATAATGCCATTTACTTCTTCTCTGTTTTATACGATGTAGATATCTATATCTAGAGGCAAAATGAAAAAAAGCACTTCTCCACCTCAATTCCGTTTCGGATTCAGACAAAGTATTGCATCAAGAACATAGTCAGGCAGCAAAGAGTTAAAAATTTGCAACCCAGACAGGTAGAAAAGGTAATCAACCATGAAATTTCTTGTCGAAGAAACTTTTTCCTTCTAAAGAGATACATTCGTATTAAATTGTATTGACACACTCTAAGCTACATTTGTGCACAAATAGATCATGAATCTCCCTTCACTTGTCTTGAAACAGGAACATTCTGAGAGAAGAAAGTTGGTGGTACTACTCAAATAGAATTCGCGAAGAGAAGCTGGAAATATATTATATTATTTATTCTACACCACTTATCCATATTTGTAATGTAACTCAAATTCATACCAAGAAGGAGGAGAAGGCAGCTTGAATCATATCAAACTTCTTGAAAGCTTGGTGTATAGCTTTTCGTGGAAAATAATAAAGTGTGATGAAGTATCATTGTGAAAAGAAACGAAATAAAATTTTTTTGGACTTTTTTAGGCATGTCGGCCTCAAATCAATCCTTTTCTAGACGCCAGGATCATCGCATACTTGTAAATTGCGGTTGTTTCAATTTTCAATATAAAGCATAAATGGATCGTAAATATATGTACTGCGTACATTTACGGATATGGTTTGGTCAAGCCATTTGTTTTATTGCATCAGATGTACAAATTAAGGCCCAACTTAATTTAATACAAAAATCTATAATATGAATACCACGCTATCCTGAAACTCAAGAATAACATATTATTAGTGACGAGGAAGAAAACCGAGTGTGCAGCTTCTTTTCTTGGGCTCATTATCTTAAATCAATGCAATTTTGTAGCCAATTTCAATCAGAAGGCTCGTGCTGCGAAGAAACGAGTGGAAAATAGACAGTTGGCCAAGTCAACGCAGCGACCTTCATCTGCAGCAACTTGAAGTGAAATTGCTTAATCAGAAAGTCAGAAAAGAAGACATAGAAGTCGGCAAGTTCGATTCTTTTTTTTTCCATACTTCATAGTTTAGTTAGTTTAAAGAACGGCCACTTTTTTAAAACCACCTCCTTATACTATATTGGATAATCTGGATGTCTTCCTTTATGTCTGTGTGCATAAAACGTACAATTGATTTTCCCATAAATGGGGAAATACTCTTGTAGTTTGACACAGTTGGCCTTTCCTAAAACTACTCATGAAAACTGAAAACTTTTTCTGTCACTCTCAATTTCGTCCAAGAAAAACTTTTTTCATTCTAATAAATAAAAGGGGAAAAAGTACACAACGGGAAAAAAGGAGTTACAACACGGAACACTTCTCCGTAGTAGTACATACATCACCATATTTTTCAAAGCATGACGGCTTGATCCTTTTTCATTACAAACTACACACACAGACAAGTTCATACGTTTACAATAAACAACTATAATATTTATATACCTATTTATAAGCATATAGTCCATTTTTACTCAAATACATATTATGCCACACACTCACTTTTTAGTATATTTACACTATGTAGATTCATAAATGGTGGTGGAAAACACGTATACAATGGAAGGGAAATGAAAGGAAAAATTCTGTTGAAAAGTAAAATGACAAGGAGAAAACAAAAAAGTGGATTGTAGTGCAAAAATAATGTAAAAATGTTAATGGTTAAAACGAAAGCGGCATACATATGGATTAGAAAGGATGTAACCAAAAGGGAGAAAAAATGCAGGTTGCATTATCATCAACATCTCTCCGCCATTATCATGATATTTCAAGAGTTTTTTATGTTTTATTTTCATCTTATTCATCGTCTTCTTCTGTAATAAACATGATGGGCAAAACTAATGCTAGTCACGTTACGCTAAAGTCGCCACTAGAAGATAATTCCAAGTCGGAAAAATTATAGATCCTTTTAAAATGGATTAAAGATGAAAAGTAGAAGAAGAAGCCTGGCTCTCTCAACTTTCCACTGACTTGAAAGCCCATGAAAATCTGAAAGGGAAAGAAAGTAAAACAGAGAGAGAAAAAGAGAGATTCTTTTTTAAAGCTCCTTGCTTACTTTATCAAATTTTGGTTTAGTAGCAGGCTCTATTGTACGGAAGAGAAACTTTTACGAAAACAAGTCAGTTTCTTGTGCAAGTGTTCCGTGAATGAACAAAGCTACAAAACTCGGTTGATGTTGACGTGAAAAAAAATTAAGGTGCTTTCTATCTAGGTATATTTGAATGCAGTATAGTATAATAGATAATGTATGCAATATAGACATAAAATGTATGTGTGTACGGAAATAACAGAATTCTTCCTCAGCGTGTCATCACAATTCTTTCTTGAAACAATTAATCTCTTCAAAAATGTCTCATTTCATTAGATTTTTCTTTTCTTTTTTATTCATCCTAGTCCAACTTTCTTCATTATTAGAAGATTTCGCTCGCAAATTTCATTTTGAAGTTTAATAATACCACTTTATACTGCTAATTGGCGAAAGCAATTTTGTGTCACTGCGTATATTCTATCATATTTTGTTTGAAAATAATCGATTCTCTTTTAAATATACGTATTTTTCCATTTAGATGCGTAGAAACAGCGAGAGACTTTCTCAATTCCACTGTATAATATTCTACAGAAATTGGTTCTGATAACCGTAAAATCTATTTTGTCACCATACAGAAAATCTGAAAATTTCCTTTGGAATCATAAAACGCAGGCAGAGTTTTTTTTGATGAAACTACAATATATCACATTCTCTTTATATCATTTCGAAGTAGATAATAAGAATGATATGAAGAGAAAATATCTTGCTGTCGTGTTAATATTATCCTATCCTGCTAAACGAAAAAAGAAAAAAGGTTGAAAAACGTACTGTATTTCGTGTATTACATTATAGAAAAGTTCCCTCCTGAAATTACTTCTTCCAAGTCGTTTAACAGGGAATACAGGGAACAATGCCAATGCTTTTTAAAGGATAACTGTGCATCGCACACCGAATGGATGATGACGATGATGGGATGGGGATAGCCTACGAGAACATGATGATTGTTGGAGTTGTACGTTAACACAAAAGCAATAATACCATCAAATACCCTCCATTTTAAAAGTATGAAATGTTCTCTGGTACTTTGGTAAGGTATACGCAATTTATAGTAAAAGCAGTCGGGGTGAACGTATAATACGTACATATGATAATGACAACACTCTATAAAATGTATGAAGTTGTACATAATGTTAAATATTGTCTAAAATAAGGAAAAGGTTTTATGTTGTATGTGTGTGCTATTAAGATGACTACACCCATTATATCATTCGCTGTACTCTATTCGATGCAGAAGAAGAAGCAAAAGCATCAAGCAAGAAACTTGTAAGTTGCTGTTGACGATGATGATGATAATGATGCTGATGATGATACAAGAGATGAGCGTCTAACTATTTTTGTGGGAGAAGCAGTATTGTTGGCAACTTTAGCATCTTTTTAGAAGAGTTTTAGTCACCATTCACATCAGCCATCACGTCACAAAGTCACAATTTCTCTGCTCTAACATACAACCACTTCCCGTCCTTGTTCCTGCTTCTCTTCTTCTTCTTCTTCTTCTGTTACATATACAACTTTTACTACATTTTTTGTTAAAAAATTACAGGAATATCTGCGACTACTTCTGATTCTTTTTTTTCATGCGTACGTCTTTCATCCTGGAGAAGAATCAGAATATAAAAAGAGAAAAGAAAGTATGAACACAATCATTTTATTTCGTTTTCTGGTATCATTCATGGCTCTTTTTTCCTCTTTCTTTTCTCTTCCTCTCTCCCTTCAACTTTTTTATCGTGACACTTTCCTTTCTTTTCTCTGTTGAGTTTTGTTGAAAACCAAAAACCTTTCCTCTCCACGTCTCTCTTGCTATTCTTCTGTTTCCTTTGTTGGAAGGGAGGGCATTTACTCTTAATTGATTATGAAAAGTTTTTCAACTACTCAATTGGAAAACTAATGTCTCTCAAATGTCATTCCTTCTGCTCATTTCATGGTCTTTTCTTGAGAAGAAGAAGTGGATATGGTGGAAGTGGAAGGAGGTGACATACATAACAAATAATATTGTTAAGCAGTCACTATATTATAAGTAGAATGATCAATTTTCTTTTGTGTCTTTATATTTTGAGATATTTATGTACACTGTTTCATAACTAGAGTATATCCAACTGGGTATGAACACAAGGTGAAAAGATTGAGTAATAAGTACTTATCATAAATGAATTGATTAACTGTGATGGAGTCATTGTCTTAGGAAATGCCATTGAACGACGGAAATAGAAATAGGTGGGTTGGCAGATGTGTGGGAGCGTTTGATGAGGTTAATGAATATGAGACCTGAACCTAAGCGGGGTGCTTCATTACGATGATGTGGTTTGGCTACATGCCGACATCTCATTCCCACCAAAAATTTATTATTAGCACAACATACAATTTAAAGCGATTATTTGCATTTACTATCCGCAATTATTAAATAAAAATGCATTTTACACTGTAAGTTATGAGTTCAGATAAAATTTTACAACAAAAATACCAAAGTATATACTCTATATTATATTCAGTCTGACTGCGTCTGTAAACTCCATATGTACTTATTTTCTAGGTAAAGAAGGACTCGTCGTATTAAAAAAGTGTCCCCTCGCTTTACAAACATGATCACAAATTCAATGGAAAAAATGTAAACTCATTTTATTTCAAAAGTGTAAGCTAAGAAAGAGAGTAACCTCAAGTTTTTCTAGCAACCGCCGATTATTCAGCAGTTATAATTTTCCTTCTTTTTCTCAAACCACAATAATATCATGGTAGTATGCTTTCTCTTCTTCAGCCGAAAAGTTACACGAGTCAACCACAAACAAGACTGTGGACTTCCTTTTTCTTCTTAGTCGTCGTCTCCTTCTTTTCATTACCTCATTGCTTGGCAGATAATACTTGGAGAAGCGTTTTCGTGGTAGTGGTTCAAGAGGTGTATGTGCTCCTACTACTAATATTGCGTTGCATAAATTTCTAGTGTTTCCCCATTTCACCAGGAGACCAAAAACTTCCAAGCACGGATTCTGCTCTTCTGATACCACCGTATACCCGTATTTATATCTCTTTGCATGAGTACCCAAATATTAATAAGTCTGATGTAGGCGAGGTAAACAAGTACCCGGTTCCTAGACATCGTTGTAATGAAAGAAACAAGAACCGGAAAATTGCTTTGGAACAAATAAAGGAACAAAACACTGAAGTAAAATAAATGGATGAAATGATAAAAATTGGACCACGAAATGCGATGATGCAGCATTCACGGGGTATTCTGATTTTCCCCTTTGCCCCCAACGAAGTGGAGAAGAGAGAGCAAAGCATGAAAAAAAACACATGTATTTTTCGTATGCTGTCTGCTCACTTGCCAAATCGGCAACAGGAAATGGAGTGAATTTGCGA
>JAQFYG010001156.1:0-20891 GCA_034694325.1 Entomobrya corticalis
TTTACTTGAATTTAACCATTTCAGCCCATTATTACGTAATATACATGAATTGATCCATTCCAACCCATTATTACGTAACTTACTTGAATTTTACCATTCCAGCCCATTATTATGTAATTATTCATTCCAGCCCATTGTTACGTAACTTACATGAATTGATCCATTCCAACCCATTATTACGTATATTACTCTAATTTAATCATTCCAGCCCATTATTACATAATTTACTTGAATTTAACTATTTCAGCCCATTATTACGTAACTTACTTGAATTTTACCATTCCAGCCCATTATTACGTAACTTACTTGAATTTTACCATTCCAGCCCATTATTATGTAATTATTCATTCCAGCCCATTGTTACGTAACTTACATGAATTGGTCCATTCCAGCCCATTATTACGTATATTACTCTAACTTAATCATTCCAGCCCATTATTACGTAATATACATGAATCGATCCACTCCAAATCATTATTACGTAATTTACTTGAACTAACTCATTCCAACCTATTATTACGTAATTTACATGAATTGACCCATTCTGACCTTTGTCACGTCATTACCGATCGTAGCCTTCCCGAATAAGTCATGCACTGTATGCTGTATGCATATAGTTTGCTCGAAAAGCTCCTTTTTCATATGCTCCAATGTTAAGTAAATACAAAAACATGTCTTAATTACGGTTAATTTTCACCGTTAAAAATTCAAATTTTTGAATTTTAAATATGACTACACGGATCTACATCGCATGACCTTTTGATTGATATGCAACACAACTTGTATGATTGTACAACTTCTGAGATCATTCGACGCAAAGGAATGCTTCAAAATCCTCTGTCCTTTTATTATATAGATAGCTTCAAAGAACACAAAGAATCTTAATCTTCATCATATTCATTAAGAACAGATGACAGAAGCGGTTTAAGCTCAACTATGATATAAGATATTATGTAACTTTACAAATCTAAATGCTAATCCTGTGACGGCTGACGGTGCAAGTTTTCACATATATTATAATGTTATGCAATTGCCACGAAGCGGTTATGGTAAATGGTAGATAAGTGGGTATAATACACACTATGTATATTTTTAAATAATTGCAATTGTGAAAAATTGTATTTACGGATATATGTATAGTAAATATATTCAAATAGTATGTTTCTTTCTTTCTTGAATTACGTATATATTCATATAGTCAGATACAAAACAAACTATGCCGCAGATTGCTTCACTATAACATCCTGAGTTGTAGATGTTTCTTTTTTATGTTATATGCATTACTCACTGTTAAACACTCGCAAATTTCTGATATGACTGACGGACGCTTGAGCTATTTATAGATAACCTTATAATCTTTTTCTTTGAAGTTGATCTTGAACTTTAAAGTTGTTTTAAATAATGCCTTATTATTTCACATTTGGCTAACATCAATTAGCAGTTAAAATAGCAGACAAGAGACAAAAGGCATAATGTGATCTACGTTTCCAATACTAAAAAAATTGTTTTATAGTCAGTATCGAATCTGAATCTAAAATATTTTTTGTGTAGCACGTATGTATTTGAAACATTAATAAAATAAAAAATGTGACATTCTTTTGCAAACTGCATTTAGAACGCACTTTATTTTGCACACTGCTTAATAGTTGTCATAATTATAATGTCATAAAGTTGTGGGGATGCTTTTATTATGTTTTCCTGAATTTGACTGCATAATATTTGCATTACATTATTTTTCACGATACTTTATCATTCCAATAAAATATTAACCTCCGCTGAAGATTTGTACATTTACAGCTATCATAAATTTATATCACTTCTCAGCACTTTTCCTTATTAAGCAGAAAAATGTGAGAACATAATTTGTATGTGGTGTTTGGTGTGGTTTTTATGGAAGTACTTACTTAAATACAAAAAACCAAGATAAAGGCGTCAGCTTACAGTTTTTCTCAATTGAATGAGCTAAGCCACAGTTTTAACTTCTTTATAAGCTGTTAGTACTGCTTTAATAAATGTCACAAATGCTTGTATATTTCATTATTTCAGTCACAACTACAAAGCACATAAAAGGTGTACATGATATTGTATTTTTTAAATTATAGTATTTTATTGTTTATGTATGAATACTTGTTTAAGGCATGTCCAAATTGACAATAACATATACATGCACTTTGACACTGTAATCTCCATCAATATCATACCAGATGACAAAATAATTAATATTAAATATGAATTAAAAACAACATTTACATCTTCCAATTTAACTGCTGTAAATTCATGCTCATTTGTATCAGTCTCTAATGTATGCATAGTTTTAGAAATTTCTGTTAGGGCTTCCTGTGCTGCTAATCCAAAGAAGTTCCATCTTTTATTGAATCCAGCTCTTAGGTTAGCATCGATAAACTTTTCTGTTTGTACCATAGTGTTATAGTATCGCTTATTTAAAAGTGTTAGACCACTTTGTTCAAAATATCCAATTTTCATCATGAAAGTCTGAAAATATGATCTAGGCTCAATAAAGTGCCATAAATTTGCTTTAGGTAACCATGGATACTCATTTATATCAGCGCTTGATATCTTTCTTCCGCCAAGAGCTTTGAAAATAGGAATCAGCCAACCAACATCTTTAGCATATAATGAGCCTAATAACGAATATAAAAGTGTTAACCGTCTTGTAGTATCACATGTTATGCTTGAATAGTCCTGAAGTCCGTTATTGTACAATTCACCTCTGGAATTTGCGCATTTTACGGTACCATTTTTCAAGAGCAAATTTTTTAGCATGTCAATTCCATCAATATCGAACCTTAAATAGTTTATCTTCTTTTTTATATCAATTGAGAGATCAATATTTGTTTTGAGATCATGCGGATGGTCATGTATAATTTTATGTAGTTTGTCCTCAGCAATAAGAGTGCCTGTCACCTTTTTGGATTTACTTTCAAAAATATCTACGAATTGTTTTGGCAAGTCAGTTGGCTTCGATGTAACAGTTAGAAATGAATACATACTCGAAGTGTAAAAATTTCTGATTACAATCATTGAAAATAGCCAAATCGACAAAAGTAGCCAGTTTTTATGGTTTCGAAGTTTTAAAGTGCTAAACCCTTTTTCAACTACTTCCGATAGTACCCAAGATAGCCAAATCAATTTCCATGGTGACTGTTTGAGTGTCATATGGTGTAATGCTAATGCCGTCGTAAAAACTGCAACACAAAAAATTATCCAAACATCCCTAGTAAACGGTTTTAGAAGTGCTACAATATTTAATTTAAAATTACCCTCTTCTATACTTAACACAGTAACAAATTGAACCCCGTCATATTCCGTTCCGAAAGGTATTACAAATCCAAAAATATTTTCAGACCATTCCTTCCTGATATTGCTTACTTCTTCAAAATAACAGCTATATGAAGTGCAATTTAAAGTTTTCAGAATTTCATAGATTAAGCAAGCGTCGTACGTGTATACTGTAGACTTTCTAAATACGTTAACGTAACAAAAAAGAAGTTCATCGTCAATGCCATTTGGCTGTTCGGATTGTCCAAAATTATTTATCAAAGCTTCTCGCCATGAATGATGCCATTCGTTTGTAGTGGAAAGCTCCTGTTGTGAGATAATTTTTAATGCAACAGTTATTTGCCAATCTCTTTTATTTTGTAAGCTGTCATGAGTAGAAGCACTTTTAAAACACATAAAGCAGCTTTTATACAAATTAAATTTTTGATATCTTCCAGGTAGTACAGCTACGATTATATTGATGAAATTTAGATATTCGGGTAACGTAGCAAAAACATGCTGATGGTTTAAAAACTTTGAATTTACTGCAATCTTCCAAACGAATGCTAGAATGTAGTAATTTGTGGTAACATTCGATAAAATGTAATCTCTGTATGATGTAGTTTGATAATTTATGTGAGAAAAAATCGATTTTGTCAAGTTAAAAGTTTCAAAATTTGAATCACTTACAGAATCAGAATTTTTATAGTTTTTGAATGGAAACATTTGCAATATACAGACCGCATTGAGTCTTTGTGCCGTAAAAGCCTTCAGTAGATTCCGATCTATAATTTGTTTCGGTTGTTTAATAGTGTAACTGGAATTATGTAAAATGATGAAATCGTCAATTAAATTTGGACCGATGATTAAAAGTCTAGAGCAGCCAATGTAGTTTTCATATTCCGGGTACCACTTGAATATATCGTTGCAAGGAATATTGTACTTAATTGTGCAATACGGAATAACAATGGACAATGTTTTCAAGCTGCTTTCTAGTGGACAATATGTGTTATCCAAGAAGTCACTTTTGTTTAATCCTAACAATGCAGTACAAATTACGCATCGGAAGCTTAATATCTTGAATGTGGCCATTTATGTTGAAAATCGTTTGTTACCGTTGAGGTTTTAACCAAAAAATTAAAGAAATATACTTCCAATTTTAAATGCAAATATTTAAGAATTCAAATTTTGCAGCGTTCAGCACAGCTAATGTAAAAAATTTGTTTTTTCTTATAATGTATTGTTAAAAGTTTGACTATTTTAAATTATTTCACGCCAACAAGATACGTTTAAAAGAATTGTTTACTGGCTACAGTAAATTATCATTATATTAAATGATTGAGAAACAATATTCCAGAGTATTTTTTTATTCTGTGATAGAGTGACAGTTGATCTTGTACGTACTTTCTCAATTGCAAACATTAAACTTGAAGTTGATTTTCTAAAATGTGCGAGAAGCTTGTTTGCTGTTTGCTTGCGAACACATTTTAAGCATTGTTGCGTGCATTAGCAAATTATATTTGTAAGGTGAAGTATTTCTCTTTTCTGAACGATAGTATCAATTTTAAGAAAAACTTATTTCTTTTCCAGTTTTTAAGCATCAAGCTCTTACGCTAAATTTAAGCTTATCCTTGTTTAATGAACTGCATTTAAATAAGTCTACATACTTGTTGAACATCAATAATGTTTTCTTGATTTCTTCTTATTTTCGTAAAAGGCAGATCCAAAATTTGTGCAAACATTTACTTTCACACAAAAGAAGCTTAAAAATGAGCTGAAACTAAATCTAAAATTGTAAAGTATTAAAATATTTTGCCTTTGCCTAAGCTATGTTTATATTGTATATTAGTATTGTTGACAACTCCAATGTTAATCCATTAGAAAAAGTTATAAATGCTCACTACGAAAGTTTTGACCATATATATGCTTTACAGAAGCATCATTAAACCCAACGAGAAATATTAATGAAAGGTAGTGAATTGGAGTGGTAGCAGAAAATGTCAATAATAACGCAATGGTAGATAATGATTTGTGTGATTCATACTACTAAATTTTAAACTACTGAATCGAGAAATTTCTGTCTGTAACAAAAAGAGATATGATGTGAATATTTGTTGTTTTATACAAAATAGTATTTTTGCTTGATTCGGTTAAATATTGAAATAAATCTTTCAACGGAGCATAAACATCTAGCGGTAGTTATAGAGTATATATTTCAATTAATTTCTTTTAGTAGAAATGCAATCAACGGAGCAAAGCTGGTTATACTTGTATTTTCTTCATGGTAAAAATATCTTATTTTGACAATCTTTGGTAAAATGGAAAACGTTAACTAAATTTTATATGCATTTCAAATCTATCATTTAACTACTTCCTACAAAAAAAAGTTGAAATTTATGAAGAAATTGTTCTGAAATACAATTATAATGTATGACAATCATCGTAATATTTTGAATTCTTACTAATGTTTTTAGCACAAAAATGTAATATATAGATACATTCTATCGAATGGACTGACAAGCAAAGAAATTGCATAAAGATTTTGCGTTTAAACCTGCAAGCCAAAAAATATATTCATAAGTATAAAATTCCGTCACTGGCTGGTTCTTGGATAATATATGTCATTCAGAGAACCTCAGTTTGTTTTTTATTGGCTAGGTTATATAAAATATCTGATACCGATCAAATAAAAACGTCCAAAATTTGACAAATACCTTTCAACTTGACCGCAATAAGTGTCAAAGGCTTAAATTAAAGAAATAAATATAAGCTATAGATCAAATAGCTGATATGCATTTAGATACTTGTTTTTTGTCCTTGAGACTCATTAATCGTTTTTATTTAATAAAAATGACAAATAATAAACTTCATACTGACTAGCATTTTAAAAATTGTCTATCAATCGCTTTGGACTCGCTTGTGGAAACGAAAGACTTGTTATAATATGGAACTTTTTGAAAACTGGCTGGTATGCAAACTAGACACCACTCCAAAATCCACACCAGGCGAATATAGACTTTCACAATCCTGTATCACGCACACGCATAAAGATTGTGGTTTTGGCTTTTAGCCTATCTGAGAATTAAAATCAAACTACATACTTTAGCATGCATTAAAGTGTTTATTAGTCAAAGTACTAGCTACAGCTACAACTCAAACGTTTATTTTCAATTTGGCAAAGGTGTTACATGCAGTGCAAGGCCTTTAGTTTTATTTTGCTGAAGTGATTTAATATACTTAAATACTTATAAACCATCACCAAAAGTAGAGTATTTTTATGTATTTCACATAAATTTGGTTGATTCAGTGTTTGAGAGATGATTATAATTTGGAACTTCAGTCATTTTAAACAACAACATTGTCACCAAAAACAAACTCTGTTTGATAATTAAAGACAATAACAAGCGAACTTAATTTTATTTAAAGTTCTGAAAAAATATTTACCTAATAAACTGAAAACCTAAATATTTCTTAGTATTACCATTACATGACAATCGGCATTTTACTGATTTTGTCTAACAGTTAACGACTTCAATATTTGTTGGAGCATCTGCAGCTTACTCTGAAGCTACTGATGCGTGCTTCAAATATATATTCTATCACAAAATATTTTTAGTCGCTTTCTCTTATAGATGCCACAACGGTTTAGTTTCCTCAAATGTTTAAGAACAAGACCTGTAGTTTGCAAATCATCTACTACATAGAACTGCATTGAAGTGTTTAACAATTGATAAATATTTATAAGTAAATAAATCCATCTGAATTTCCTGCTCCATTCGTAAGTGTGTACCTGGTAGCTAAACACAAAACATGTATTTTCTAAAGCATATAAAGCTTTTTGGTAATATAACAAATTGGTGGGCATTATTTCATTCTTCACCAATCAAATGGGATATTATTTCCAATCAAATTGTTTTAAAGAATACTTCGAACCAAAGTATTTCCAAATTTCTTAATCGAGACAATATCTTGTACACAATTATTGGAGTAACCCTAGCCTTACAAAGTTATCATGTTCTCAATTTACAGAATGTGCATTTAAGTTTTATTGACAAATTCTTACTTGCCGTTACAATCGGGGCATTTTGCATTACCTGGTTATGGAATCAAGTTATTTTTTTATATCCTAATGAACTAAAATTGTATATAAATGGGCACTCAGCGTTTGCAAAGCAAAATCAAAATTTTCGTAAAAATACCTGGTCTTGGAAGATATTTTTGTTAGAAAGTCTAGCGTATTCAATTGCATCAGAACCAATTTTCCTTCCGTTAATACAAGTATATGTAACACATTGGCTAAATCCGTGCAAACCTTCTCTTGTTGGCTATTGGCTAATTCCTGAATGCGAATATTATAGTTCATCCATTACGGTTCCCAATGTTGTAGTAAAATTGGCGATATTATTTGGAAATCATTTGATATGGTCATATATGATGACCACTGGAGCATTTATTGTTTCAGGACTACTAATAGTTGGCACGCTGAGTTCAAGGGAGTTAGTTCTACTTTTTGAGAATTTTTGTAAATTGGGCTATACATCGTTTGAGGAAATCGTCAAAATGTACAGATTTCTACAGGTTCTGACAGTTTTTATGAATGAAGTACAAAAATATGGAATAATGTGTCCATTTGTCGTTGGAGGGATCATTATGCAATCGTATTGCGCGTGTTGTTTAATCAGACTTGATTGGAATTTGGATAACATTCTTTTCGGTGGTTTCTATTCTGTGATTCTATTCAACATAACATACATGTTGATTGGAATCCTTGGAGCTCAGGCGGATGTTTACGATGCGTCTGAAACGATAATAGAAAATTTAAAGAGTGACTTGCACAATGATCCTCACCATAGAAAAGGATCCAAGTTGTTGAGAAAAGCGTTTTACAGGTCTTGCCCACCGGTAAAAGTTTGTGTCGGGTCGATCAACTTCATTGAAAAACTTACACCTTTTGAGTGCATAGACTTTGCAAATGATTTAACAATAAATATTCTACTTCTTGGGTAGGTTATTTATTGAACGGAGTAGTTGATGATTTTGAAAATTTTGCTTGACTTAGGCATATACTTAGGCATATATTTAAATACCAATAAAATAAATATTTTGTTCACGTTTAAATATTTATAGACGTAATAATTGAACCAAACTGTATCAAAAGTCGCGAGCTTTTGCAGCAACATATTATTGTATATAAGCTAAGTACTGAACATTTTATTATAAAATTATGTAAAAACATATTGTGTGGTGCATAATAGATTAAAAGTTAGTTAATAATATTACACGGGAATTAAAGTGGTAACGTAGAATATTTTTATTTAACCGAGCTTTCGAAGAAATCTATCTTCTTCATCAGGGCAAAGATTATTTTAAACTAAGAAATAATTTGGTACAAGAGAGATCATAATAAGAAAGTTGAACATCTGATTTAAAATAATAATAAATTAATTTGACAGATAGAAATTATCATATCCATGGTGTACATATGTATCATATAAATCATGGTAGTAGATAGATTAAAAGTTGTATTTACTAAGAATTAAAATAAAATTGCATTTCTTCAGCTTCAAGTTAATAATTAAAAGTTTGGTTACTTTTTACATAAATTTATTTCTGAATTTTGTGCATTTCACGTTAATTACGTGCTCTTAAAACGTTATATCGTGACAAATTCGATCCATTTGTAAACAAATCAAGCTTGTGTCTAACATTTTCACAAACAATTATGCCAATAGAGAAAGTATTGAATACAACATACAAGAAAAAAACTACATGAATATCCTCCAAGCTTACAGATTGCATTACCACATCATCAACAACACTATCTAGTTTGTATTCACTATTGTCAGCAATGGCTTCTTTTTGAGATGCCAAACCATAGAAATTCCAATTTCTGTTAAATCCACCAAGAATATTTACCTCAGCAAACTTTATCTTCTGAAAGATATTGTCGTAATACCGTTTGTACAAAAGCAGAAGGCCACTTTGTTCCATGTGCGCAAGTTTTAATAGAAAAGCATCAAAATAAAATTTTTGTTTCTCAAAATACCAAAACACAGGCGACAATAGGTACGGAGACTCGTTAACGTCAGGGGGCGAGATCTTTCTACGCCCAAGTGTATTCAAAACAGGTACAATTAAACGTATGTCTATACCAAAGCCTGTACCCATTAGAGAATACAGTAACGTTGTTCTTTGGGAAGTGTCACAATAAGCATCAGTAAAACCAGGAAAATATCTGGCAGTAAATATTTTATTTCTATTTTCAAAATCTGTGCAAACTAAGCTGCCATTTTTCATTAAAAAACTTTTAATTATATTTAGACTGTCAAAGCTGTATTCTAAGTATTTCACTGACTTCATTTGAAACATGGATAAACCGGAATTTTCTTCAAAATACTTTTTCATTGGTTCAAGCAATACTTCCTCAGCGACAATACTCCCAATATATGTTGCTCTTGTTTCATTCCCAAAAATATTCTTGAAGCTTTTTGGCAAATTAGTTGGTTCTGAAATAAGTGTTAAATCAGAATACATTTCTGATGTGTAAAAATTTCGAATAAATATCATTGAGAACATCCAAGTTGCTGTTGCTATAACTATTCCGGCTTTTTGGTTACTGAATTTTGCTACATTGAAACCGTTTTCGATTACTTCAGAAGAGAGCCAGAACAGCCAAATATACAAGTTGCTAGATTGGTCGGTACTTACAACATCTAGCACAGCAGCAGTTATAAAATAAACTGTCAGAAATAAAATCCAGACTTTAAGCTGAAACGGCTTCAAAAGGGCAAACACATCCAACCTTAATTTTGAATTTACTTCCTGCCTTCCTAAAACTGTAACAAATTTTATTCCGTCATACTCTACTCCAAATGGAATAATAAATTCACTGAATTTATTTTCCGTTTTAATAACTGAGAAGGTTGATTTGCTTTGTTTTATATTGTTTGCTTCAGAGAAACAGAAGGAAGAAGTACAGTTAAAAGTAGTAAGAATTTAATATTTTAAACAACTATTGTATAGATGGAAAGTTTTCTCTCTAGATGATTGGGTCCAATAGCCGTGACAGCTTTCAAGTATGTTATTGACATGATGGAAGTTGTCGTATGGGTCTCCAAAGTTGTTCAGCTGGGATATTGTCCAAAGCTTTCTCCACTCAGATTTTGACTGAAAGATTGACTTAGGAATTTCGATTAGCACCGCAATCGTATACTCATTGTATCTACTGGGCTTTCCATACTGCAGAGCAATATCGGATTTCCAACAAGTATGACACGCTCTAAACAGACAAGTAGATCCACTTCCGTTGGCCAGTTGAACCATAAAAATTATATCGGCAGATTGAAATGTTTGCGGGAGTTTGAGAAAATATTCTTCTTGTTTGCTAGTAAAGGCTGCATCTTTTTGAGACATTCTTACAAATATAAGGAAGTAGTACTCACGGAGCAATTTAGGCTTAACGTCTAATGTTTGAATCAGATTATCGCAAAATATATTATTAAAATCAAGTTTTATTACGTAGGCAGGCTCATTATTTGATTTTCTATGAGAAAAATAATTTAAAGGAGTTAAAAATGGAATGATTTCTATCATACAGTTCTAAGAGCATTTTAAAAGGAGAAGAATGCGTCTGTTCAATGCAAGTTGCATTCGGGGGAATCTCCTGGCTAGATATGAACATTGGACTTGTCACAACGCGAGCACAAGATATATAGTTTTCGTAATCAGAAAATATTATGTTTTTGGAATTGTAGAAAATAACAATTTTAACTGTACAGTTATCCATCATGTTGGACAACTGTTGTAAAGGGGTTTCTAATGGACAATTTATTTTAATTAAAGATGTAGCTTGACTTAAACCAGGGAATGTTAAACAGCAAATGATATAGAAACTTTGACGTAAGTTTCGTATTTTGTACATAGTTGGTCGAGAAAGCAGGAAAATATGTTTTCCTGCAACCACTGCTCTGATATTACCGGTTTGAATAAGGAATAGCTTATTCCTTAATAGGTACCAATAATGAAACAAAATTGAATGGTATACAAGTTCGAGCAAGGCGATGGATATTAAGATAATGATTTGGAATCCACAAAATGTTAGATATTTATATGCTTGCTGTAAAGTTGAAAATTTTTTAATCATATATTTAAGTGCCACGCAGACATTTTTGGTTGATTATTTGTCCTAAGCATTATCCCAATAAATCCCAATATAAGTATATTTACTTTAAAAACTATTTGCTTGATCCACTGAGCTTCTTGAAAAATCTCATGACGAAATCCCATAACTTCGTTTCATCAGAGGGATGGTACTTCAGCAATCAAGTGACAACTGGCCATTAAACTTGATTGGATAACTTTTGTTTTATCAAAACATAGTCAAATTACACAATAATGCAAAAAATTGCATCAGAGCTATTTTAGAGACAAAAAACACAGTTCAAATCGGTATCATTATAAGTACGAATGTTCGCAAGTAAACTTTGGAGGGAAAATGTACTGGAAAGGTAAATTCATATAACTTTTGAGACCCAGCCAGTATAAATGACATAATATGCGGCTTTTATCTATTATGGTAGAAGGTCGAGATGGTCAGTGTCGGGACAAACTATAAGAACAAATGCTTACGGTACTCAGAGTTTCTGCGTTGAAGAAAAAATGGGCAAAATACTATTGCTTTTGTTTGGAAGAGGCTCTGGAGAAAAAAAATTGGAGTTTATTCCAGTCTTTATTTTTACTGATGGAAATTTCATTTTTAATATGAATTAATTTAATTTAACAAGGAAATATTTGTTCGTTATTTTTTCACTTAATAAAAATGCAAGATTTTGGAATAAGTAAATGATAGTGATGGTCGTTGTTACACTGAGTGCATGAAAAAACCAGGTCATGAGTAATGATTTTGTGTAATTGCACCATGCAACAGGAATAATATTATTATCCAGAAAATTTCAAATATTTTGAAATAAATATTTGAAAGGAGCCTTCAGACTTTATATTTTATTATTCATTGTGTCATTATCTTTTTCACTTTTTTATTTATTTCTCTGCTGAAAATACTCGAACTAGCTGCTCCATAAATCTGCAAAATCCCAATTGTTTGTTATAATTTCTGCACAGCAAAAATGGATGAAGTCGGTCCTTATGATCCTCAGGATCTTCCCAACGTAGATGTAAGACAGAAATACCTCTTCAAATTATCACTGGCAATTGATTGAAATTGGTTGTATATTTGATCTGTCTGTTGTCTGTTGTTTATGAAAAGGTATGGCTTACGATATTTCAATACTTGGACGAGCCTCGGGATCTGATGAGTATCGCTACCACCTGCACATTATTCGAATATCTTCTCGATCAGGTCAAAATTAATGGGCGTTCCACGACACTAGAAGCGTGCCAGCTGGCGGAGGTGGCTCCCCTCATCATAAAATGGCTACCAGCCGAAGTTACCTACAAGCTCCGACTGGTTTGTAAGAGGATCAAGGACCAAGTTGATAAGGTATTGGACAACCAAAAAAGTCTGGCTTCTCACTGGCACATGAATCTGTTCCCCCACCCACACGGATGCAATGGCCACTACAGAAGTCTCGTGAATGGCGTGAGTTCAAGGTTAATCCCTTCTATCATGGCATTTTGCTCCGATCTTCAGAAAAACTAAATCAGTTTGAAGTGTATCTTCAAGATGCAGAGAAACTGGGCTCGCGGATAAAGATTTTGGGTAGCAACTTATCCATACAAGCAGACCGAGGTGTGGCGTTAAGTCAATATATTGACATTTATGATCAAATACGACGGAATGAGCTTCCAGGAATCGGAATTGAACAGCAAGAAGTTCTTCGCGAGCAGCACTGCCAAAATGCAGCGGTTGAGCAATTTCGCTACATGGAAAGGGCTATCCTTACCTTTGGAAGTCATGCACTCACCCAATTAAAATATGCTAGCCTCTGCTGGCTTGTCAGATTTTCGTATAAACAAGTCTACGATTTGTTCCAAAGAATGATCTCCAGTCTTCCAAATCTTCGTTTAATTACATTGCACTGTGGAATTTTAAAATTAACCTTGGAAGAAATATTTGTTGGTCAAGAAATGATGCCCTTTTGTCCACTGTCTTCATCTCCAAAGCTGGAGTCCATCAGAATTTGTGATCGAACGATGTCTGAAGCATTTCTTTGTCAGTTGGCTGCAAAGTATTGGGACCATCTACGAACATTGGATTTAAAGGTGACTGATGACGCCGACTTTTGGGAAAACCATCAGTTTGCCATGGAGGGTGAGATGATGAGGAACAATAGGGGTCGTGCTTATGACTTTCCTGCTTTGTTGAAGTTGAAGCTGTTTATTTCTTCTGGAAGCCTGTTGTTACTCTCAAGAATTAATGCTGCCCAGTTACAACACCTCAAACTAGACCTTTCCTGGTTCAATGGAGTTCGAAGCATGGGACACTTCATTCAAGCCATCTTGAATTTCCCGTCGTTGCCTTATCTTCGGTTGGATATTGATAGACAATCTTTTGACGAACCGAGTGCAGCCTTGGAGGAGCTGGAAAGCGTGAATGAGCGACATTTGAGTTTACGCAAGCTGTTTTTGGAAGGAGACGTGTTTCATGCCAATCTGCCGCTACTCTTTTTCGTGAGACTATTTCCGAACATTGAGTTCATCCATTTATTCCCATTCATGCTGGATGATCTTGATGAACTTGAAGTAATCGATCCGGATTTAGCTTTGGTGCAGCAACGAAAGTTTGAAGATTCGAGAATATGGGAGGAGGCATCCAAGTTGGATATGATTTGTTGTGAGGATAAATTTGAGCCGACGGTAGTGAGATACGAAAAATACACTTGTCTTCGTCCAAGGTTGTCTTAAACATGAGTTTTGTGTTTTTTTATGCGGGCGAAAGAATAAAAATTAATTTACATTGACATTTGTACTCTTGCTCTCTCTCTAATTCAATGAAAATTCATCAATAGTGAAAAAAGATGCAGCTTTAATTTAAAGTTTGTTCTCAATGATCACTAATTTGTATATCATGAAACAGAAAATAAATCACTATACTTTACAATAATGAAATAAAAATATAAAAAGATAAAGAGGTTTGATTTGAATGCTTGCATTTATTTGAAATCTTTATCATAATCACTCCAATAAATATATATTATCAGTACCTCCATCAATAACAAAACAGTCACGCCGGCTCAAGGTGATTTGTTCGATTTTCTTTTATTAAGTATTCAACTCAATTTAACATGTCGAAGACTTGTAACGGGTCTTCTGGACAGTGAAAGCACGTGCATGAGGCTCCATACGATTTACATTCGAATCGAATCTAGATAAAGCAAAGTGATCATCATATGTAGGCACGTTTTAAAAAGCAGTATTCAATCATTTCTGTCAGCTGTTTGTATTTGTACATTTCAAAATACATTTTTAATATTGTGAGGATATGGAGAAAAGGTTTCACCTCATTCATAATATTTGAAGTGTATACGATCTTCAAATTAATTTTAATTTGTCAATTCATTCACCAAAAGTTCAAAAAATATTACAATGACCATCAAAACTTACAATTTCTCCTTTGTCCCCGCCTTTCACCGGAAACGAAGCCTTTTAAAATTCCTTGCCCTACTCTTGCTGGTGTCGTTTGTTTTCTTCTTAAACTGTGTACACAACCGACTTGAAGAAATGAGGACAACAAGAGAAAATCTAGTTCCTCCAAGAGGGTCACCTCAGGTAATTGGAGTGACGAATTTGATATCTGATAATGCCATCGGCATCTACAAGCGTTTACTCCAAGGCTCCTCCATCCCCTCAAAAGACGTTGAAATTGGATGTCGTATTCCAAAGCTGGATCCATTTGACCCGTCTATTATTGATCTCGTATCCAAAATCCCCGAGCCACTCAACTGCCATCTCAACAATAAGTACCCACTTCTCTTCAACTCCAGCGTGGACCCCTATCCTCATCTTCTTCCTGTTAGACCCCTTCAGGAAATGACAAGTCTTGGCGTGAGGAGCTGTTCTTATCAGAAAATAGTAAGGAAGGAATGGGACGATAAAACATTTGACAAGGAAGACGAAGAATTTCGTATAAATTTAAACCGTCCAACAGAAATTCCTTGTGGACATGATGCCATTGTAATTTATTGTGACATGAAAGGTGGAGGAGATCATGCAGTAGAAAGGAAGATTATTGATGTTCATGCATTTGTCCATTATGAGAATATCAATTTGAAAGATAACAACAAGAAAGAGAACAAGAATAAGCTAAACGTGATTGTTCTGGGATTGGATACCATGTCAAGAATGAGTTTCATCAGAACCATGCCGAGGTCGTATGCTTATCTTATGAAGAAATTGGGAGCAATTGAGATGACAGCTTATCAAAAAATTGGGGGTAATGTGACAAAAGCATAAAATATTTTATTATGATATGAAATTTTCCAAGATTTTTAGAAACAATTGATTGATTGTTTTATGTTTGTTTAGGAAATACATTTCCAAACATTGCTCCACTGCTGACCAATCTTCCAACCATTGATGAAGTCAAACTGGAATGCGAAATGTACAAGCGTTTTGATGACTGTCCCTTCATCTGGAGCCACTATGCTGAGGCTGGCTACGCTACAATGTACACCGAAGACGTTGACAAAATTGCCTTGTTCTACTCTGAAAGAGATGGATTCCTGAACGGTCCTCCCACGCACTATTACCCCCGGCCATATACTGTCGCTGCCTCAGATCTGATTGGTCATAAAGCAGAAAGATGGACCAAGTCAAAAGCTTGTTTTGGACCTCGACCGGCATTCCAAGTAATGCTGGAGTATATGCAAAAGATAAGCTACGTGATGACCGCTGGGAGTAAACCGTATTTTCAATTTGGATGGTCAGTTTCATCAACGCACTATAATGAGCATGGAGGCAGACTTTTGGATAAATTTTTTCGAGAAGGTTTACAATGGTGGAGCGATGGAGGCTATTTAAACAACACCATCTTGATTCTATTAAGCGACCATGGACTTCGTTTCAACAAAATTAATGCGCATTATCAAGGTCAATTGGAGGATCGTCTCCCATTCATGTACTTTGTACTTCCTCCTTGGTTTCGAGATAGATACCCTAAACATTATAAAAACCTGATCAGCAATAGAAACCGACTTGTCACCGTCCTGGACCTTCATCAGACTTTGCTGGACATTGTAAACTTGGATGCAATCAAAGATCGAAGTCGTCCGCAATGGGTATCCTCTGTTGACGATCCTTTATGGAGTCCTAAACAACTTTTCAAAGGAATTAGCCTGTTCCTCCCGATTCCTCCAAAGCGAAACTGTCAGATGGCTGGTGTTGCAGATGTTTACTGTGTTTGCAACAAGGAGATGCGCCCACTCTCGGGTCAAGACGACGATGTGCGCATGGCGGCCAGGTATGCTGTCCACTTTCTAAATAGAAAACTGCTTGCTCTGAAGCATTGTGCTACTATCAACCTGGTAAGGATCCTTCAGGCGTCGCAAGTAAGCTTTGGAGGGAAAATGCACTGGAAAGCAATGCAGATTAGCTTTGAGACAGAGCCGGGGAAGGCGACATATGAGACTTTTATCTTTTACGATGGATGGGCAAGATGGTCGGTGTCGGGGCAAATTGCGAGAACGAATCCTTACGGGAATCAGAGTTACTGCGTGGAAGAAAAGTGGGCAAAATATTATTGCTTTTGTATGGAAGAGGCTCTGGAGACAAAAACTTTGGAGTTTATTCCAGCTTTTATTTTTACGGATAGCGGTGGAAATCGCTTTGATGGAAATTCCATTCATAATGTTTAAATAAAATAAATTTAGTAAAGTATATCATTCGTTATTTCTTTTTATACTTCTTCGAGTTCGAATACTTTATCATCGTAATGAATGTAACAATACATGGGTTTTGTATAAAATGCAAATGACTGTCCTCCTGAGCACTACATAAAAAATGTTGTTTATCTGTGATTGTACCATGCATCATGAAATTAAATACTCGTAATAACTCTAAAAATATATCTATCAATTTTTTCAAAGGATGGTTCATGTTTACACGTTTTATTAATCGTGCCATTACTTATACTATGGTTCTTCATTCCTAGCTTAAATTTTACTATCTGTTGAGAATTATTGGCATTGGTTTGTCTGAAATAATTTATACCGCTATATATGTAGCAACTCGTTACTCGTCAGCCACTTATGGCAGCAAAACTAGAATCTAAAAATCCTAATGCATAAAAAACATAAAAAATTGAAATAATGCCAAAAATTTACAAAAACCGATATAATAATGGATAATATGTCATTTTTAAAATTGTGCTGTAAACTAAAGTACTTATAAAATATAATTGTGTGAGAATTGAATAGAACCCAAATGAGAAAAATATTAATGTAAATTTGTTTTAAATCTTGATAGTATTTTGACTGGTCAAGTTAAAAGCCAATTTGTACAGTGCCTTTGTTTGCTGAAAGCGTTTTTTATCGTTGTTGTGCTATACTCTTTTCAATTATTGAAAAAAATTAAATTTCCAAACATGTTTTTTATTTATTTGGTCTTATAACGTGTCCATTAGCTTTGTCAAAAGATCCCAAGTATAGCACCCAATTATCACTTAAATGTATTGTGCAGGTTAAGTAACAGCCGGACAGCCAGTCACCAGTAAAGAGTTGCCATTCATTGTCAAGCCTTTTTATTATAAAATAAATTCTCTTAGAAAACTGACTGCCTCCAAAAAATATTATTTGCACAAAAAATCAAAACATTATAATAAATTATAACGAGAAAGCTCAGAACATATTTGACATTATATTAAATTCTCAGATTTTTCATAACCATAACACCAGAAGTCATGAAAATCCGAGCAATAAACGAAAATGGGCTGAAGACTTATATGGCATATGCCGGTGGTAGCTATGCTCTTTTGCTGGAATCATTTTACAATGTAGCCTATGTTTTCTGCTCCGTGCCTTTCCGGTTTTCAGTTCACGAAGGACAAATTTCTTTCCAATCTTGGCAACCACAAAAGGTTTGCATACATTAAGAAATTCTTAATAAGAATAGTCTAGTATATTGTAACTAAATTAAATAATATTTAATGCTCTTACAATGTAACTATGTAACATGTAACTAAAGTGATATTGTATTGTCTTTGTAGATTATTTGTTTTCTAGTCTTTGCATTGTATTGTTTTCGAAGTGGCATCTATTTCTACGCGTTAGTGAAAAATTTCTTTGTAAAAGAGACATTAGATTCCGTTGGATCTCCACAAAACTATCTGTACCTCTTTGAAACAACATTTGAAAATTTAAGGAAAACTGTTGATATATATATTTACTTTTTAAACCCGGAACTTATATTTCAATTTTACAAAGCGTTGTCCAAGTATTCCAGAAAAAGCTATCCAAGGACACTGGGAAACTTGAGAAGTTTGGTAAGGATTTTACAATGCAAATATCAATATCATAATAGTGACTCTAAATTACTAGAACATTAAACTTTGTCTTTAAGTTGTGGACTAAAGCGTCTTTGACTACAATGTTTACTATTGGTGCAATTATTGCTGCCGTGCAATTCTGGATACAAACAGATTTTGATACAAACTATCAAACATTATGTGAATCAATGGAAGAAGATTTAACCCAAGGAATTTGGAAGTCTACAACATGTGAAGACGGGAATTCACCAAAAAATGTTTTCTTTAAAGTAGCTACTATCGTCATCCATATAGCCGATAAACTAATATATTACCAACATAACATGGGCTTGCTAGTTCCAATAATATCAGTTTGGCTTATTAGCGTAGATTTTGAAGATGTGAATTTTTTAGAGACGTCAACTGCAAACGTTGCGTATAAGAAGTACTCGAAGCTTTTGAAGATTGTGAAAACTTTTAACTCCACGTTTGGAGTATCGATGCTGCTGAGAATGATATCCAATGTATTTTATATTCCACATTTCTTGGAAGACGTATTTGCGTCATCAGCCGATCAAACTTATGGGAGTAAGCTCTTTACTGTGGAAATTGTACTGAGTGTTCCTCTCAGCTTGGCATTAGCTGCTCATTTTGCTTTTCAGGTTTGCTGAAATAATTTTAAATATATTTGTTTTAAAAAGTTCGGTCTAACGAGTATTGCCATTTGTTTTGTAGATCGAATCTTCGATTAATAATTTTCTAGGTGTGAGCGGAAAGCCTTATCAACGTAGTTTGATATCAACAAACACACACGCCCTTCTTTGGTTTTGGAGAACCCAAAATATTTGTACACTCCGAGCAAAGTTTTTTGGCATCACGTTTTCTGCGTTGTTTGGGGTAAGCAAATAAAGGGGATAAAACATGAGTTTTATACAATCGAGAATGTTTTTATTTTATTTATTTTTAATGCTTTGTTAAAATGTTTAGATACTTCACTAGATTCATCTGCTTTAAATGAAAAAGAATATTAATGCATTTTATTGTAGCTTTAGCCCTACATATTTTAAAGAAATTCTTGTTAATTTTTTACAGTTTGTTAGCTGGATAATGATGTTATTTATCATAAGCGTCAGCCCCTAAAAAGATTTAAATAACATATTGTGGAACAAAATAAGCCTATTATACTAGAGGTGCATGCTAAAGGTGTGTTACAATGGGACTAACTAAAAACTTAATAAATAGGAATTAAATTTACGACTTTACAAACTTTCAGAACATGAATATTTATTAATGAAAATATTTATTAATTTACAATGTTATTTAATTTAGGTTTATACAGCACATGAGTTTTATGCATGTACACTATGAATTATTATCGCCTTAAGTCATAAGTGGTAAAATATTTGCTATGATTACTGCGTAAGAAACTAAAAATATCTTAATTAAAAGCAAATTCTGAGTAGTGGTTTGAAGCCAAACTGAAATTTTGATTATTTATTTTGCATAGAACAAGACTTTGTAGCTTAGTTTGAGAATCGAAATTAATAAAATGACGATGATTACTCAAATTCGGCGTACACGTAACAAAACGTTCAAATTATTTAATTGTCCAATTTGTTGGACTAAACCAGCTCATTAACTTTTGTTACTTTGGTTATTGGCGATCTCGGGGTTCGTGGGCGATCCTTCGAAGTTTTAGGTTTCTCCTACATAAATATCGATTTACAGCAACGCATTAAACTGTAACAAAGTTTAAAAATAAATGGTAAATACTTTAAAGCAATGCAGACTTATCTGATTCAGTACTAACGAAAACAGCTACATAACGTCGTAAAAGAACATGCATTTAATATGAAATATCAGCATTGAGCTACCTCTAACAATTTATTTACCATACCAAATTACAATTAAGCACAACCAATATATTGATTACCCAAACTTTTGAATGACATGACTTCTGAATCGTCTGGTTTGAAGGTGAAACTAAGTTTATAAATATCTACGTACTTATAATACAAAGAGTATATTTTACGTGCCTTGCGTACTTCGTTGTTATATGAGAAATTAATCTATAGGAGAAATCAAAGATGTAACATTATGTTTCTGATAATCATCGGTTATTAAGTGCCAGGTACTGGTACTTTATAATAATACATGGTGGGAGCAAAAATGTCTGTCTGTCTGTCCGTCTGTC
>JAQFYG010001157.1:0-20888 GCA_034694325.1 Entomobrya corticalis
GTCAACATCACCAAAATCATCATAATTACTGCTCTTTACGACGCAAGTTTCCATTACTCCATTTGCATGGTTTATTCGTCTTTAATATTAAAGTGCTAAAAAAGCATTGAGAGCTGCTGTTTTGGAAGTGGACAAATTTGCAAGGAGATATTTTACAGTTGTTCTTGTACCTGCTAGAGAGCATAATGTTTGCATAGGCTTAAAGTAGAAACGCTTGGGTTGATAATGCATTCGTTCGTGGAAGGTTAAAAATGAGTAGTGTAATAACAAAGCTGCGAGGAAGTAGGTAGAGCACACAGTAGTTGGTAACCTTTGTTAGAGTTGCTGTTTAATGAATTAATTAGTAGTTAAATATTGAATACGTATTATGTATTAGTCACTCGGCAGTTAAGCATTCATTTCTATTCTACCTTTTGCCACTTGTGGTTTGTTTATTTTTGCCTTGTTAGGGTCGATAATTGGCTGTAAATCTTCACGTGGAGAAAAATAATCCAATACCAATATTATCACTTACCAGCACATCACCTTACTTAATATCGGATGTTAGCAAAACTGTAATTCGAAAATAATTCGAGTGATAAAAAAGTTAATAGTGTAGTGAAGTGCGTATCATTGAATGAAAGCAGAACCTCTTTAGGACAAGTGATCCGCTAAATGGTAACCTTTCTTTTTTATTTATTTTATGTCGTTAATAATATCATAGATAATCTATCAATAAGTCTAAAACTAATCTTCTTTGTATTAATAAAGAAAATAATAACATGAAATTGCTCAAATATCTCGGAATTACACTGTGATAAATGAAGTCCACACTAATCAATGGATACTCTTTCATAACTTGCTTTTTTACATATTCAAGAAAAACTAGTTTTCCCGGGAGCTTTGTTCATCCCATCGAACATTATGAAGTTACAGTTATAAAAATAGGGCTGGAAATTTACTATAAGACTAAGAAATTTGTAAAATGCATAAAAATAAGTAGATAATAGGTAACATAAAAATTAATGCTAATATATGAAAGCAGTAGTGTGTGTATCAGGCTAATGTTATGCGTCATCAAAAATGATAATGATAGAATGGCATATATGAGTTCAAAATGATTGGTAATTTCATAGAGAAGATAAGTGAGAAAAAAGGTTTGCAAGAACCTGTCATGCCATTAAAATTATGTAAGTGAGACAAGGTTGACCAGCGCAGTTGTTATGAAGTCAGTGTAGAAGACTAAACACTGTACAGCATAAAATTGAGTTTCTGTTACTTTCAAATGAAGTAATATGATATGATACATGCAAGCGTACATACATAACTATCACCATCCTTTTGATTTTTAACGTAAACTTAATGAGGTTTGAATGGATACTTGATAATAGTAATTGCCTTCTACCTGTTTATACTACGCTCAAGTCTCAAGCTCAAAATTACCAAAACATACAACATATTAATATTATAGCGTGAGTTTTATTTTATTGATTGACTGCTCAAAAGGATGTTATTTGAACATTTTTATGGGAAACGGGAACAACAACAAATGTATGTGTTCTTCATCTTTATGACTTCTCTCTGAGCATCATCCCATCCACATCCAAACAATCCAAAGCTGAGTTCACATAATACTATTATTCTCACCTCTCTCATTATTCCCATACAGCTCCAAAGGATCACCCGCGTTGCTGAATGAAAACTAAGTATATACACAAGAAAAGCTTTCAAAATCCATAAAATGAAGCTTTATTTCACAATAGAGACAGTGGTCAAAAACAACTTAAGATAAAAGAATGCATCGGTAAAAATTAGGTGCACACAATAGTTAGTATTAAATGTTACCTGCGTGGGTGTATAGGTAAATTATATAATACCTCAACACACTACGTAAGTTCGGTGTATTAAACGATATTATTATCATAAGGATGAAATCCTTCAAAAGTAAAACAAGTTCAAGGCTGTTGCCACTTGTCTGATATTGATATTGAAAACGATTTGCTGTGAGACAAGAAAGTCTTCTGTTCGTCAAAAATCAAGGATTTAAGAGAATGTATCTCTGCAATTCCAATCCACTATATACCTGTTACATTAAAATCCAGTTTTGCTGAATAAAAGTCAAAGTTTGCGAAATAATCATATTTTTTCTCTTTCATTTCCCATCGCCATCCTACTTGTCTTTTCCCTGTCACCCGTGCTACTGGAGACTTTTTTATCCCAAGATTGCCAAAGACTAGTAAAACATGTAGTAGTGTTGCATGCTTCTTGATTTAATTATGCAATGCATGTCGTGCGGATGTATTTTTAATTACTAGAAATCTTGTTGGATTGTTAACTATATATCAATAATATAATATGCAGAAAGCGTGATTCGCTGATGGCAAGAATTAGATTAAGATAAGAGCAGAGACTGTTTTACCTACTATCTGTGTGCAAAGTTGGTGATCTAATCACTTCTACAAGTCTCCCTCATTAACTGTGTAAATGTAGCAGTCAAGCAGTCGTAATTCACAAGTCTTTAGTTCTGTGACATTGTGCAAAGCGGTTACATGTATGTGTCTACGTGTTGTCCGGTTGTATTAGTTCTTGTATATACCTTTTTCCAGTGGTGCGTGAATGAGTGAAAATTCGCTTTTGTGACTTGAGAGTAGGAAGATCGCAAAATCACAATATTGCAAAAGGTCATCTTTACCTTAGTGGATTTGGAATTTTCTATATTTAAAACTGTAAGTTGTTCATGATAACAGTAATAATGAATTTGTGTAATGATAAGAGAAATCATATTTTTTGTAAATATTACAAAGCACATGACATGATTGAATCAGGTTGCATTACTTGCTTTGCGTCATATTGCGTCGTATTCATTGCAATGATAGAAATGTTTTTGGGTAAACGTTTTTCATTGGATTTCAATTGAATTACAAAATCTATATTTTGCTACTGTGCGTGTTCTATGTTGTGCTTATCGTTGTTTCTTCTGTCGTTAGTATTTTATTTGCTAAAATTTCTAGCATTTATCATGCGGAGTAAAAATATGCACTCCATAATAACCCACTAGCCCACAACATATTATGCCACTACCAAACTATTAAGAATTCTGGCTAACAGCATGGGTTTTTAGTTTGTCATAATATGAATTTTGTCTCATTGTAAGTAAACTAAACAAAGAAATCGATCTAATGGATACCAAATAGCAACTTTTTGTTTGCTGGCTGACAGACAGTAGTTACAAGTCACTATTCGCAACTTGATGATATTTAATGGTTGCATTCTCAAATTACGACGAGGCTTGAGCTGAGCTTGAGGTAAATACCTTGTCAAGTGTGACAAGTATGGTCTCATTATTAACTAGATGATGAATAGCATGGACTTTTAATTAATGGAAGAAATAGGGAAAGCCCATCATAATCATAAAATTTATGAGTAGTCGCTATAAGTATTTTGGAATTGGCATTGTGGACATAAAAAACTATCGGGAAACGTACAATGTTCCAAGAGAGCCAATGGAATGTGGCACGCACGTCAGGAATCATAATGTCATTTGTAATTTGATTTAGAATTTACATCGTTTTCACTTCAAAAACTAATAATACTGATAACTTATGACGTTTACATGTCTCATTTTAAGTATCATATGTACTCTCTATATAACTGGAGAATAAGGAGCAAGTTTTTTGATACCGCAGCAGTAATAATATAAGTGAGTAACAAGTTTGCACGATCTGTATTCTGTATGTAAACGTATATTTACATTCTATTGAATATATTGTTTCTATTCAATAATTTTAATTGTCATTGCACAAAACCGTTTCGCCTTGCATGTTTGTCTCTTCATCTGTGACAGAAAAACTTACTTCGTATTTGCATGCGTGTGTATAATGATGATTAGTGAGATGACATTACCAATTGTTGTTTTGTCATGAATCTATCTTGGAGCTTTTAACCGATTACTTCATATATATAATGAACCTTCATCGTAGGGTATCAATTTTGATGCAAAGCACTAAAAGGAATTTTCGATTCACATTTAGGAAGGAAATCAATTAAATATGAATATCGCTTAGGCCATTACTAATACAATCTGTTTAATATAAAGTGATGTATTTTGTTAAATGTTGCAATGTTTGTAGATAAACTGTTATTACAACAGCTAAAGTTAAAATCCTTTACTTTTACTAACAAAATGATAATGCGTTTATTTAAAAAAATATCCCGGTTTTCTTGTGCCTGTGTCTTGTAGCTAGATTCATAATATTTTTCTGAGATAAAGTAATTTTGTTCCTTTCCTTGCAAGCATCTATAATAGATCTGAACCATGTTGAATGAAAGTATCCGCATGCACATACAAAAACTATCGCCAATCTCAGAAACTCAGTTTTAGTTTTAAGCAAAGTTGAATATGCTGTTGTACGAACTTTCTCCATGAACTGGTTTAGAAATTTAGAATACGGAACAACAATATATCTGCATATCATAGGCTATTCTGTTTTATTTTATGAAGGCCTAGCGTCAAAAAGTGTCGCTGAAGTTTTTTTCTGTCACTGTCGCGTCAATCAAAATATATCTACCATCAACCATAAGGACAAGAAATTGTTGATTAAACTGCAGATTAGATCAATCAGTATAAAATTAAATGCCTATTTCAAGTTTCAATACAAATATTTGATTTTATAACAAAATTAAACGTGCACCTATTTACTTAGAAAAATGCATTCATCATTTTTGCAATGAAATATGCAGAATTATATAATGTGGTGCATCAATTTCAGGCACGATACAGTTACAATATAGGAAAAAGTTACTTTTAACTTTATTTTATTTTTTGGCTGTCAGTCAGCTTAGAGCTTTCAATAAGTACTTGTTGAGCCGTGGCCGTAAGCTGTGTGTATTCTTTAACTAAATTAACTTTTCTATAAATAATTGATATGTGTACTGGTGGGTAATCTTTAGATCGGTCGTACAGGAAATGCCTGCTGAAAAGATGTCTAACGGATCTACAGAATCAAATTCTAACAACGCTTCGGAAAAGGGGTCGGAGGTAAGGTTTTGAAATCATGTTTGTGTGAGAAAGGAGGAAGAAGTGAATGCATTTTTTATTTTTATCGATTGTAAGTAACGTATAGTACCTTTTGCGTATGTTTTAAATAATTATCCCCATCACCCATTTCCCCATACTCGTTATTCCTGAGTTGACCTCAACAAAAACAGTGAGCTTATTCCAGTGTGATATTATTTTACTTTACTCTTACAATTAGTCATGTGTGCTGAGTTACAAATTAAATATTTTCTGGAATTTAATGATAAAAAACAAAAAGCATTTTTTGTGTGCTGTGTGAAAAAACATTTACCCTCAAAATACGGGTTACAGTTTTGGTTTGTCTTGGATTAGATTTTAGAAGTTTACTTTCCATTTTAAGAAAAAAATAAATTTCTCAGAATTATTTTGATTCTCGTCTCGTTCATTAGGTTATAGCTTTTCTTAATCATCTTTTTATACGTACTTCAAAGAATGTACTGCAATCAGAGGATGATTTCCAGAGGGAAAGGGTGATGAACGAAATCTAGATATTTATATATTATTTCTATTATACTGAACTCAAGCATCTGCAAATACCTTTGTATTCCCTCTGAATTGGAAAAAATATAGCTAATTAGTAGAATATATTTTACAGGTATATGATCCACCTGTGGAACTTTCCAAAAATGCGTTCGTGAAATCACTAGATGAGTACCAGTCCATGTATAAAAAGTCTATCGATGACCCTGAAGGATTCTGGAAGGAAATTCTGGAAGATTTTCATTTTGAAAAGAAACAACCCGATGACAAACCATTTCTCAGCTACAATTTTGATGTAAAGAAGGGACCCATTTCTGTGAAATGGTTAGAAGGAGCAAAAACGAACGTTTCATATAATTTGCTGGACCGCAATGTTGAAAAGAAGGGCTTAAAGGACACGATAGCATTTTATTGGTATGTTACAAATTGCAAACCATATAAAACCGTGTAAACTTGTTTCAACTGCATCTTCTCACAAAGATTTAAATTGTGATTTTAAGGGAAGGAAATGACCCCAAGGACGAATCTAAGATCACCTATGGGGAACTTTTAAAGGAGGTGTGTAAATTTGCTAACGTTTTGAAGTCCCTTGGAGTCAAGAAGGGTGATAGAGTGGCAATTTACATGCCTATGATTGTTGAACTTCCCGTTGCAATGCTTGCTTGCGCGAGAATTGGTGCTATACATTCCATCGTTGTAAGTTTTCGCAACTAATCGACTATATTTAAAATCGAATTGTATATACTATATACTTATATGTATCATTGTATTTATAAACTTTCAGTTCGGAGGTTTCTCAGCAGATTCGTTGGGCGATAGAATGATTGATGCTCAAGCATCAGTTCTGATAACATCGGATGGAGTGTGGCGTGGGGAAAAGATTATCCACTTGAAGGAAATCAGTGACAAAGCTATCGCTAAATGTGGTGACGCCAATCTTGACGTAAAGCATTGCATTGTAGTAAATCATCTTTCGAGATTAGCAGTGAACAAAGTTGACGAGAAAACTAATCAGTCTCCCACGAAAAGGAAACAGTATGATTATACAGTGCGTAACTCAATTTATTATCTGATTGCGTGGATTTGTATTCTAATTATGCCAAGTTTGCTTAATGATTATAATAAGCACTTTCACTGTTTCACTTAACGTACAGGCTCCATTCAATGATGGTCGAGATAAATGGTATCATGAATTAATGGAGAAAGCTGATGATGTTTGCCCGCCAGAATGGGTTGACGCTGAAGATCCCCTTTTCATGTTATATACAAGGTATATTTGCAGTACAAATTAATTTATTCTCTACCTGAGTTTGTTAATAATAATATAGTGAATAAATTACTATAAATGGCAATGATTATATAAACCCATCGATTTTACTCCATAGTGGCTCCACTGGTAAACCCAAAGGAGTACTTCATAGCACTGCAGGCTACATGATTTATGCAGCAACAACTTTCAAATATGTATTTGATTACCATCCTAATGATGTTTATTGGTGTACTGCTGATATTGGCTGGATTACTGGACATACTTACGTTACATATGGACCTCTTGCCAATGGAGCAACGTCTGTTATTGTAAGTAAAATAACAATTATGTAGCATATTTTTCAAAACTCCCGTGAAATGTGTATATACAAATTTTATAGTTCGAAGGAACACCCTTCTATCCAACAAACTCAAGATTCTGGGATGTCATTGATAAATATAAAGTTAACCAATTCTACACTGCACCAACTGCCATTCGCTCCTTGATGAAGTTTGGAGACAGTTTCGTAAAGCAGTAAGAAAGCCAATTTATTTGGATCAATAATTTACATGTAGTTTAGTAAAACCACAAAAATGAATTGTCATAAGACCTTGTCGATCACTTCCTCAACAGATGCAGTCGTAGCTCCCTTAAAATATTAGGTACAGTGGGAGAACCTATCAATCCGGAAGCTTGGCTATGGTATTACAATATTGTTGGAGATGCAAGATGCCCCATCGCTGACACATATTGGCAAACGGAAACGGGTGGGCATGTATTGACGCCATTGCCAGGTGCTACGCCGCAAAAGCCTGGATCCGCTGTAAGTATATATGTAGCTCTTTAAAATTAAAGTACGTACTAAAAGTCCGAAACGTTACAATTAATTTTTAACCTATGATTTGTTTACAGACGTTCCCGTTCTTTGGAGTATTACCAGCTTTGCTGACAGAAGAAGGGAAGGAAATCGAAGGACCCGGCGAGGGATTCCTTGTGTTCAAAAAACCGTGGCCTGGAATGATGAGAACCGTATATGGTGATCATGACCGTTTTGAAAGCACCTACTTTCAAAGGTTCCCTGGATATTATTGCACTGGTGATGGTGCAAAAAGAGATGAAGATGGGTATTTGTGGATAACTGGCAGAGTGGATGACATGTTGAACGTATCAGGACACTTGCTGAGTACTGCACAAGTGGAATCGGCTTTAATTGAACATAAAGGTATTTGTATGAAATATTTTAGATATTATCAAAACTGATTATATATCTTAACTTAACTACAAAAAAAACCCAATGTCTTTCGCTTTTAGCCGTAGCAGAATCAGCAGCAGTGGCGATGCCGCACAATGTTAAAGGAGAAGCTTTGTATTGCTTTGTTACACTCAGGGATGGATTCGAATTTTCAACGCATTTGGAATCGGAACTAAAACTTAAAGGTAAAACCTCATTGCAAATTATTATTTAGATGGCATGTACAAGCTTTTTCATGTGAATTTTTTGTTTTCTCCAGTGCGCGAAAAGATCGGAGCTTTTGCTATTCCAGAAGTGATTCAGTTGGCTCCTGCTTTACCCAAAACTCGTTCTGGAAAAATCATGCGACGAATTTTACGTAAAATTGCTGTGGGGGATCCCAACTTTGGTGATACGTCAACTTTAGCCGACGAATCTGTTATACAACTTCTCCTGCAACATCGCCCAGAAACAGCAGCAAAAATCCGATAAATTGAAATGATGTTGTTGATCCGCAATTGTAGTAGAAATTCCAGCGAAATTCTGTAAAACTGACTATTTTATTAATATAAAAGAACAACAATCAACGATAGATGCTAAAATAATGTCAGTTGCAGTACATCAAATTTTCGCAAAAGTAGATGTTCATTCGAAAGACTAGTAGAATTATATAAATCAGTAGCATAATTAGAATGCTTTAATTGAATGTTGTGGTTAGTAAAGTTAAAGTAAAGGGTATCATCATAATGTGTCCACCAAAAGAAGGACGATATGGAGTCAGCACTAGTTAGTTAACAGTTAACAGATTCTAAATTGTAACGTAGCGTAGCATAATATGCCAGTTTGCATGCTTTCTCAAAACAACCATGCATCTGTGTGAACTAGAAGATTTAATTTTCAAGCAGAGAGATTTTATGGGAACAGTATATATTATTTATTCACTTGAGAAAATTATCATTTGAATTAAAGGAATAGGTTCGCCGTGAACTGAAAGTTTATTTGATGGAGATAATATAATACTAATGTAAACTAATATTTACCTATTTATTGTAAGTCTCAGCTACAATTGCTGCTCTTTTAATAGTGTGATAGTTTGAGAGGTGTGGATGTTAATTTAATATTATAGATACAATTGAACAGAAAATATCAAATATCTACATGCTACATTTTAAAAAATCAGTCCTTGTCCGTTTATCATGATGACAAGGATAAGCCTTCAAAATACATATCAGCCACTTCAATTGCCATTGAATGAGTGGCCTCATAGATTACTGAACTATTCAATTTGTTTATAGGAAGCAATTAATAGTGTTGCAGAAAACATTATAAAAATAGATATACTTTAGAGTAACTGGAAAATAAGATGCATATGCACACCTGTTTGGAATCATAAGAGACGTCGTGAATCCTAAACTACCTTGTTTTAGGAGCCTTGTAAACTAATTTAATTAATTGTTGAATTTATATACGCACGCTCAGCAGTTACGCTACAAAAAACCCAAAGGATGGTGATATAAAATAACAAAACTTTGTTTTACCTCTATCTTATCATCTAAAAGCTATGAACTACATCTGAATTTGCTGTTTGGCTACCCGTCATTTACATAATTTTAGAAACTTGATGTGTTAGATTAAGTCATTATCATTATTGCCAGTCTAAATATTTTTTTAAACATAATATTATCCTTCGTTTCCTAATTAGTTGGTTTATTCCGATGTACGTATATACGGGCGTCAACAATAATGAAAGTTTATGATTGTATGGTTGTGAAATATAATTTTTTAAGAGTGTTGTCAGTGCTATTTTACGTTAATGGTATTCTAAGTTGACGGGCCCTGGTTGGATCTGGGTTTGATAAACTCTTTACACTTACAATTACAATTAGTATGCACTTACCTTATTCTCCATTTTTTATTTTATTTTACATTATCTTCTCAATTAAAATAATTTATGTCAATGTGAAGAAAAAAGTACAAGAATATTACACTTCGTAATTGCTAGCTTGTACCAAAAATGCCATCAACTAAAAGTCATAATTGTGCCGTTCCTCGCATCAAAAAGAGACATAAATTATGAAAATTATTAATATAGTAATTGCTAAGCGTAGAGTGTGCTTCATGAAAATTTAAGAAACTGAATAAAATTATTTTAACGAATAATACGAAAAAATAAAATTATTTTTATGTGCACATTTTTTATTACACTGGAAGCCTTTTTGCTAATTCAATACTTCTCTTCCTTTGAATTTAATTCTTCGCACATTACAAAATTAATTATAACAAAGTGGTAAATAACAGGAACAATAAATCAATTAGAATTATTAACAATTAAAGTAAACTATGGACTTTACGACTAAGAAATATGTCGACGTTTATACGCGGGCATTACTGCCTAAAGATTCTAAAGCTGCAGGCATAAAATTATTACAAATTCAGATAATTATAGTTAACCGTAAACTTAGGTAATATTCGATTAATGAAGTAATATGATGGTAATGGATCACAGGGCAGGCATCAACTACTCTAACACGAGTTTTTCTACAATAACCAAATTCAATTGAAGCTTAACTTTAAAATACAGCAAAAACAATATGAAACAAAAACAAATTGTGCCCAAGACCATTATTGAGTATCAAAACAAAAGAAATATTAATAGTATGAAACTTTAGCTTATTCTTATATTTAGTTAATTTTGTATATATTAGGACTGCGTTGAAAGTAATTTATTTTACAGGCCGATAGTATATGAGCGTCCATTAACATTATGAATCGGAATGGGATTGGGCTCGGAAATCGACCATTCGTACCAAACATTATGTTTATTAGAGCACCGCCAAAAATGAATCTTAATTTTATCTCCCTGTTTGATTGCAAGGGGTTCCTGAAATAATGAAAATTAAAGGATGAAGTTTTTACCGATCGTATATTGTAATTTAATTTAAACAACTAGAAATATTAAAAATCGCGTTATTTCTTGCAAACGTATGTACCTTAATGGGGAAATATATTGGAAACCAGCTGAACATCCCTTCTGAGTGCGTATCTGGATGAATGCTCATTAGCACATCATCAAATAATTCGCTTTCAAAATAACCTGCAATACCGTGGACAGTACAGTCTTGTCTTGCCGTGAAATCAACAGCAGCATATCGATCATTAGTTTGAGGACCTGAAATTATAATAAAAAATATTAATAAAAATGCAATCATTGACAATGTTTGTATATTTTCAAGAACCGTTCGTAAAGTACCTGTTTTGGGATGTACGAATTTGAAAAGTGATTTTGGACTATCTATTTCATAGAAATTTTTCATATAAACTACGTATGGAGTTTCATAATGACTCCAAGTGTGCTTATTGATGTCGAAAAAACCCTTCACGTCGTGATGCAACTTTGGAGTCATAACTGGGGATATAAAAGAGGTGTAGCTTTGAGGAATCATTATTCCATCCTCTGAAAAACAAATAGTGTGGATTATACTTGAGTTCATAACACAACAAAAAATCAACATGACACTCATTGTCGAATACTTTGATAAATGATAAAGCCACCGACCTTTCAGGAACTTTTGTGCCCCATCAAGACATTCAGGAGACAGTTCATTGTCTCCAAACGAGCCCAACAGCTCGGAGATCAAAATATCAGCTTTTTCTTCTGGTTTCCATTCTCTCATGTCACAAGAAATCACTGTAACTCTGTCACCCCAAACATGCTTCTTCAGGTGAAGTAACGTACAAACTGCATTGATATTTTTTTCAACTGCGTAAAGCTTCACTTTTCGTCCAACTTTCTCGGCAGCATTCAGACAGTTTCGAACGATTGGTCCCCTGCCGGCACCTACCACCATGGCCACTCTATTATGCAAGACAAAATAGCAATCATATTTATTTTCTTCATGAAAATAAAAAGGAGCTAAATGTAAAGTTCAATTGTTAATTTACATTGTTTTCGTCTCTTTCTCTTCCTCTGGAATTTTAAACTCTAGAGCTTTTGCAATCGCTTCCTGGTAGAGTGAGTATTTTGTTGGATCCCGTTCAAAAACCTCGTACGTATTAGATTCCAAGTTATCCATTAATGGTTGAAGAGGAGACTGTAGATAATCCTCATACCCTTTTGTATATTTGATAACTGGATCTTCCTCCCATTCTTTTGTCTGAATTATAAATAGAATGTCAATATTAAAATCGTAAATATCAAAAATAGAAATTTTTTATCTTCTACTAAAAGCAAATTTCATTCTCCATTTATTAAAAGAAGTATTCACTAACCTTAATTCCATGTAAAAATTCGATATACTGCTTGAAAACTAGATAGTCTGCCGGGGATTTATTAGGTGCACATTTCAGGATGACATGAGCACCAATATCGAAAAAGTCCCGTAGAATCATTTGTGTACGTTTTGGTAAAATAGGATATCCCTTTTGGTTCGTGAGAAACAGTTCTAAAATTGAAGAACAAAGTAAGAACATTAGTATAGGATAAAACATAATTTTTCTAAACATCAATGAAGTTTATACTGTGTGATGCTACCTTCGCTGAGAACAACTGCTCTGACAGGCTCTCCCAGCCATCGTCTAATTTCATCGGCGTCAGGAAAATCCAATGGGAACTCAAGTACCGGTGATATACGTCTTTCAGAGTTCACAGCAACTCGAAATTTGTTCCAACTACAAGAAAATTAGACAGTGCTCAGAACGTGTGTTGCACTGGGATGCTTGAATAACATGCATGTTGGGCTTACGTATTCCAAGAACTTCGGGGCGGATTCGTATCTTGGTCATCGTCTTGCGATTCCCCATTGGTGTCCCCATTCATGATTTTGTTGGTGTTGGTACTTTCAAATATCATGGGTACTTTCACCCAAAGCTAAAACATTTATTTTCAATTTTTTCAAACAATATTAAGTTAAAGTATGGTTTTCTAATTTTTAAGTACACACTTAATCGATACGTATTCACAAAGAAAGTGTACATATTCGCCCAAAGATATTCTCTGTACTATGCGCCAATTAAAGTTCATAATTCAAACTATTTCAATGTTAAAACACCAAAACTTACATGAATGCTCGAGTGATTGATTCCGTCGTTTGATAATTTGGAATTTAAAAGACGACACAGATTGCCCGAGTCGCCCTCAGGAAGATTGAGAATAGTCGAAAACATAGTTAAATGCTGTGTATAACCTATTTCCTTTTCTAATAAATTGCACGCTCGCTCACGTTCCACAATGTTTTGAGATTCCGTATACTGGTGTACATCGCTCAAGATGCCTGTCACTGATTGGTTCCAATCTAACAAATAAAGAAAACAAAGATATAAATTTGTATTTCATGTGTGCATGTTTAATGAAACACAAAATAACAAAGCTAAATCACCCAACTCTGGAATATTAATATTTATTTCATTATTTACTCCATACCGTTGGTACTTAAAGACATATCGAACCAACTGAAGGGCTCAGTGGAATCATCTACCTGTCCTTTCATGACATTTTCACGGTACGTTTCTGATACTAGACCGCAACATAGGTAATCAAATCTGTAAATTTTCAGATGTAAAAATAGTTTGAATGAATAATCATTGTTTAAGATTCTAATGCGCATGTTATAACAATGCTAATGATCAATTTTATATTGAAATAAATACAGAATAATAAATTATTCCATGATTAAAATTACTGAAAATAAAAATTGTTTTTACCCAGCTTCTCTGCACTCCGAAAGGGCGTTACGTACGTCGGCGACATTTCCCAGCAATATTCCCACAACACCTTTCTTCGGCATTTTGACTGACAACTGATATTCGTGAAAATTTGAATTTTCTAAACTTTGTCTTGTATCACAATCACTTTAGGAGCAGTGCAAATGGACGGACAAAACTGATAAGTAATAAATCAAATTTTGTGACTATGCATATATGCAGGTACACGGTACAGAGACGACTGCTAATTTATAATTATTCAGATGCTATCAAAAAAGCTCATTAGTGACTAATTAGGCCGATAGACTTAGTACAATTTGGAGTATGTAAGCCAACTAAAGACACAGACAGCAGGCAGACACTCAACAATTACTCACATTACTGCTTCACGTGTCAGGTGGGTGACCGACAAGATGTGTTTATTATTTCGCAAACAACAAATATAGGCTTCCAAACCCCTTCTCTTTCAATTTCAAGACGCTCTTTTCGATCGAACTAACATAAATGTATTATGATTATCATATCATATCAATTTGCTGGACATTCCTTCCTACTATTACTACACTCTACAACACACAAACACAACTGATTGATTTCAGATTAGGAAGAAGGCCGAGAAGGGAGAAGAAATATCTCCTTATGGTTCACTCACACACACAAGTCTATGGCCCGCCTCAAACTCCATGTGAATCCGGACAGAGTAAGAATATCGATGGTCGTGTGTGGTGGTGAGGATTATTTTCTGGAAGATGACATTACAGGCACGCTTGCCAAAAAATTGCTACCAAACAAGTTCCATTCCATCTTCCATCCATATTATCCAGCAAAACTGCTCGGTACTGTTGTGAGCTGTGCAAGGAGAAGCAACGAAGCAAGCATATTAGAAAAATCTGAAGAAAAAAAGGCTAAAAAGTGCATTGAGCCAACACTACCACCCAACCCAAGTGACAAGACCAGTGACCAGACCAGACTACATTTGCTTCAGTTTGCCCCATTTGTATAGTTTGCGTTTGTGTCTGTATTTCCTTTTTCTGGTTCCTCCACTGCACTTCACAAGACTCTATTATAATATTCTTCGGTTCACAACAACCACACAAGATGCTTGATTAATTGAACTATGCTAACATAAAATGCAAATTGCAAACATTGATTACTCCCTTGATTTTATGTTTTGTAATTTTTAATGAAACTGTAATAATGAGGATAATCAAAAAAGGAATATCGAAACCCTGGACCTGACCACAGTTTTTTCAATAATATGGAATGTAAGATCCTAAGGTCAAAGGTATTAAATGGTTCGATGAGGTTCACGACGAAGAATAATATGACTTTTATGTGTAGGATGTGAAGTTACAAAATTGCGGAAATTTAATTTTGCCATCATTTCGTATTTTGTAATTTTTTAAACTAATGATTTATAGAGCAGTTTCCAGAGTTCACTGGACGAATAAATGACTTTATTTTTAGAATTATGATATTATGGATTCGATGACAAATGAAAACAATCTCACAAACCCCTGCTTTTTTAGCCTTTTCTCACTACAACGTATGTAATGCATTCTCATTTATGTAATGCATTTTAGAAATTTGGGTCGGTCTTGCAGGAATAAAAAAGAAGAATTTCATTCATTTTTCGTTTTCTTTCTGCGATGAGAAAAACGACAGAAAAAAATCTACGACAGAGCACGTGAATTTAGAATCATGAATACTTCAACATCCTTTGCCTTTGACCTGACTCAGGCTAGGCTTGTTCATTTGTCATTATTTGGCTCAAGTTGGTTTCTTCCTTTTCCAGTTTCTTAGAATTCGTACCACTTAACTTGAGGTTGTTTTGAACAGAGTCGAGCATATTAAATACAAATAAGCGCATCTTTACGTAACTTCCTTTGTTCCTTTACCTTTCTTTTCATGAAAACTCTCAACAAGGAACGTACAAAGTGCCTTGTTTTCGTTCTGTGCATACTTTCACTGAACTTTGAAACTCAAGTGTGTCAGAGGGTTTCATTCATTCGTTATTATTTTGTTTTTCATCCCACGTAAGACGGAGAGAGAAAATAGAGACATTTTTAACATCCTGTTGAAGTCCGTCTTCTGACATGTTAAAAGAAAAGATGAAAATATGAAAACAGGATGATGTTCTATTTTCTATTTCATCTAACAAGGAAATGATATATATTTATGATAAAGAACGCAGAAGCAGAAATTCTGCTAGTTTCAGGCACATAGTCACTATTCCCAACATTTCCCTGGACCTTGGACCTTGTAAATTGCAGGCGGCATTTTTCATTGAGCAACGAAGTGCAAAGAAAGGGCAAACGTTTTTACTTTTATTGAAAAATTAATATAAATTGGCATCCAATTTGAAACTTCCTCTTCCGACTTAAGCTTTATTAAGTTCATTTTTATTATAGCTAAAAATATCGAGAACACGCAGACTGGAAAAGTACTCATATATGTGTCATATCGTTAAGCAGACAATTCAAAGCATGTTAGGTAGTATTTTTTCGGGTAGTTCACCTTCATTTTGATCTCATTTTTACAGATTATCAATTTAATACTTTAACAGGATATTAAAACGGTCAGTATTTATTTACATATTTCCCATTTTTCTTTCCGGAAATATGTGCAACGTATAATGAAAGTGAGGGCTCCATATGACACTGACAGACAGTCAAAATGTTATTGAAAATTCATTTAGTCTTTTATATAATAATTCATTTGAGCGAATATTTATAGAGTATACCATATCTTTTTTTCAGTAATCAAAAATACATTTCTTTATTCATTTGAATCCCAGGGTTCAAAGGTGAATGTAGAGTGCAGTTCAGACTTTAGACAAGGTTCGAAATTGAAAGAGATATCTAGCGTATTATTATATTACCCAATATTACATTTGTATGTCATCTTAATCCTAATAAAAGTTTTTTCATCTCATCATAATGATATTAGTGAAAATGTAATGTAAATACGTATGAATATTCAGCTTTTTACTTATAAAAAAATTTTCAAGCTTACGCTCCTAGTTTATAAAATAGACAGAGAGTGTTATCAAGATGAGCATGACATTGTATTTAATTCAAGAAGGAACGAAATAAAAAGCGGAAATCGCATTTATTTAATATTATTAAATTTTTTATATGATTATAGGAATTGTAAAAAATGGGATATGAAAACTCATCTGCTCTTGCAAATAGTAGTATACAGTACACACACGTTTTATGAGATTAAAAACTAGCAAAAAAAGTTGACTGCAGTCCAAAATTTGAAAATTGCACGTCCTATTCCTCCCATCGCATAATAATATTCTCATTCTTGTCGACAGAATGGATGAGGTGAATGAATGTAAAAAATACCGAACTACTACTAACGACGACGATAATCTCCTTTTTGCTTTAAAGGCTGATGCGATATTAGAGTCTTTTGAAATGAAAGAAGGCGAGAAAGGAAATAAAATGTTCGCGACACTGAATATTGTGACTTTGAATAATATTCAGGCAACAACTAAAGCGTGCATGCATGGAAAATGTTGTATTAACGATGACATGAGAAAGTTATTTCTGCAATTTTGTGTGGTGGTGGTACAGTGGTACTGCGTACACAGACGGTTTTAAAAGACGTTAAAAATGGGGAAATATAAATAGGAAGAGTTTGGTACTGAGAATGTAATGCACCATACAACACATCAGCGTTATGTAACTTGTAACCTGTTTATTTTTTCAAAAAATATGTATCCGCATAATATAATGGGCTACTCATTGAAGCAAGCAGTTGTATGTATTCATGAACATGATGGTAATAAAGGCAATATAACGACATGTCATCTAATTTGAGGAGAAAGGGCAAATAAGGCGAAATGAAAAGTGTCAGCACATTTCTTATTCATGAAATTGGAATGAATGCCGTTGACTGCGGCATACACGCTATAACTATTGCATTTGCACTACGTAAATATTTGATTTAAGTAAAAGGAAACTACTAATGAAAATGGATTTTGCTTGCTGTGCGTAAATATATTTTGAGATAAATGAATAATTTACGAGATTTTGTATAAATTATAAAGTAAGACATTGACATTGCTCGTCACTCTTCGTTTAGACTGACACGGATCGAGAAAATTGTGAGTTTCGCCTTGAATGTGAATACATATATTGCGATTGCATTTTTAAATTTAATATTTACTATTTATTTTTGGTGACAAATATAAATTGTCGTTTACAGGCAGCCATCACTTTCGGATTTTGGAAGCGTTTGTTTTGTATTGCAGTATTCGTTGCGGTTTAATTTAAAGATGAAACCGCAAGATAAAAGATTTATGCACTGCGCAATTATTGTTATTGTGCAATATCTTCTGGTATTCCCGGGGGCTGAGGCTTACATTGACGTTTGTTCAGTTTAAATTAATTAATGTAATGGGCTACATACGATTATTGGTAATAACTAGAAAGATCGTTTGGAACTAACATTTAGTAATGCATAGAAAGTTCCTTTGGAACGAATATTGGTAAAAGTGAAATGAATTTAGCAACATCTGTCCTCGAAGAGAAAGTTTAGAGAAAATTTGGAAATCCGCACCTGCAAAAACAAACATATTTTGCGGACATTTTTGGGTATGCACATTACCTACCTATAACCCCAACTAGAAACTAGTAAAAACAAAAAAAATATTTCACAATAATAAACATATGTAAGCAATTTAAAGCATGCAGGTGACAAGCAAATATTACGAAGCATTGCGTGTAGAAGTTTGACACCATTGTTTGCGTCATTTCCATTGTACTTTTACCGAAGTGATTATAAGCTTTCCGGAGATTCTTTATCCAATTATATTGCAAATACGAGAATTCAAAATTGAAATAAACATTCTCATCTCGTAATTTATCATTTGGTACCATACCAAGCCAGCCTTTCCTACGTTGGACATCCTACTGACTACTGACTGTGAAGTTTTTAAAGCAGTAGCATGAGCATCACCCTTGATCTCATCAAAATGTATTTCGAGTAGGCCGCATGGATATGAAGTTATCGTGCAAACTATTTTTCATTTTTTGTATGCAAATGAATTTGATTTTGGAATCAAGAAATGAACAAGAAACTTGAACTGAAGGAGCCTAGAAAACTTGAATATTATTACCCATCAAAATATACTACGAGCTTTATGTAGTTCTACATAAATGGTGAAGCAATAAACGATCAAACATAAATATTTCACTTGACAAATTGAAATGTCTCTTCTTCCCAAAGTCTTCCAACTTTCTTCAAGCGTTGTTGACTTTTCGATGGGGTTTATGCTAATCAAACAGTATAGCGGATATAAAATTTTCCTGTTTTGCTTGATGATGCTTTTATATGAAATGAAAAATGTTATTTAAACGAAAGGGAGAGGCTGTGACTTTCAGAAATGTCTACTGCTGTTGATAAGCATGTCAGCATGTGTGTGTCTATTTAGGTATCCCCATCATCAGTCCATCAGTTTTTAAACTTCAAATGTCTGGTCTGTTAAGCAAAATGTCCTTCTGTGCTTACAATCCCACTGTGTTCTGGATTACGGTATTGTATATAGTATGGCGAATTATGTCTGCAAGATTTTACGTAAGGATCTCTACTTATTATACTACATTTGAAGAGGAAATGATGCGATGTACTGCTTAAGTTGTAAGTAGAGTAGAAGAGATGCGCATTAAGATAAGATGATTCTCAGTTTCAGTCAAGATGACTAAACAAAATTTACAATGCACTGTATAACAACTTACTACATAGGAAACTACTTCTTTCCCTTCCTTTCTTATAGCCATACTCTCGTTGAGCACTCGATTGCACTGATTTTTAAGAAATTCAAGTTGATATGGCTTTCAGATAAAATCATATACTTATATATTTCGATTTTCAGCATGTTTCTCAAACAACTTTTTAGATTGCTATCAGATTTTCAATTTTTATTAAGTTTAGTGCATATAGTTTCTTTACATAGACTTGCACTTTTCAAAGCAAAATTTGCAATCAACTCCCAAAAGCAGACAAGAAAAGATACACATATCGTTTCTCTCTCAATATTTATGTTTCGCATTTAAACTCAATCTTTAAAGAGATGCACAATAAGTTAGTATTAACCCTTTTGTATGTTTGCGCTCACGTACATAGCTTGGTTAGTTAGACATATTATATAAAAAGTATTAGGTCACAAGCTAATAATATTAACTAAACAACGAAAAAATAGAATAAAATGAGAAAGGAAATGAAGGCTGCATGACTATTCATCTGCTGCTTTCTATTTTGCTGTTATTATATTAGCTCGCCAACACCATCATCCTTTCAGTTGCATTCTTTTGTCTCTCAAGCTGTTAAAATTTTCGTGTGTGATGATTTTTCGTACTTTTTTGTTTCTCTTTGCGTTTTTAGTCTTCTCTTTTTTTTTGGTGCATGGATGTAAGGTTGTTGTCGCGATTCCGTCCGTTGGATATATAATCAGATTATCAGGGAAAAATGGGTGTTATGTGTGTAGCATATTTTTCGAGTTTAGTTCCGATAGAATGCTCGAGAAGGAACATGTTACGAACATGATGAGATATCGGAGAGAAGCTATTTGAAAGAGAGAGAATGAGTGAGAGGAACCAAAAAGCGTGGGATTAGGATGAAATTTCGTATATATATAATACGCATTATTACTATTACAGGTTTATTATCACTGTATGCCAAAAACACGTCCAACTTTCATATCTATAATATCTATAAATGTCGCTATATCTCTGTCTGTATACAATGTTTTTCGAAAGTTGCACTTGCTTTTGCAAAAAAATACGACACTCGCACACAAAAATACATGCACACTTGATGTAGGAAGAAACAGCAGTCGTTGCACCCAGAAGTAAAAAGTCGAAATTGGAATACCGGCCGGAGGAATTCAACGGGTGGTGGCGGTGGGTGATTGTGACTGTGGTGGCAGCAGTAGTCGTAGTTCTGCATGGCTATTTGCATAATACAAAAACATTTTTACGAACAAAAAACAATCTTCATTTAGTTCGTTCCAGCAGCAGCAGAGACAATTAATCTTGTGTAGTAAGATCGTACATAGACAATTAGACAGTTAAAAGTTGTTTTATTACATATAATAGTATTTTTCTCTTTTATAGCAACACATTTGATCCGTTAATAAAACAGGAAGAATATATTATTCA
>JAQFYG010001158.1:0-20879 GCA_034694325.1 Entomobrya corticalis
AATATGCACCCAGCAGCCAGACATATTACGTATTAATGCATAAGCAGTTGTCATTGAGTTCTTGAGCTTAGCTTATTATGATCCGAAAGGATTATTATAAAAACACAAAAAAAATTTTTTTTTGGGTCTGTGGGTGAAAATGTCGTCTGTGTTCTGTTGTCTGTTCGTGCTCTAGCGTCCAAATGCTTCATCCAATTCAACTCAAAATTGGTACACATACTCCGTGGGCACCAAGGACAATCCCTGTTGATTTTGGGCAAAATCCACCCATGACCTCTGTTGACCCCAAGAGGTCAACTATATAAACACGTGTGCTAGCTTACTGAAACTTGGTACATGGGGGTTTTCCACTACCAGGAATCCAATAAAAATAGTTTTGTGATCCCATGACCTCATTTGACCCCTGTAACAAGGGGTCAAACATAGAAATTTTAGCCAGGCGACTGAAACTTAGAACTTAGGGGTTATCGATGACGGGGAATTCAATTACAACGGTCTTATGACCCCGTGACCTCACACTTGACCTCTAGAGGTCAAAATTTTGAAACTTATGATTTGGGGGTTATGGACGACGGGGAATTCAATAAAAGTTGTCTTACTTACTTGCATCAAATACAATACCGAATAATGACAAAATAATATGTATATAATATAAATTTAAATGCATATTATTCGACCTCAATGATGTCTTTTGGATCATAGGTTCATATGTTTACATATTTATTTTTTCCACTCTGCTCCCATCGACATTGACTTTGAATTTTGAATGGAAGAAATAGAAATGTTCTGTCTAGTCTTCTTTGTGGAGGAAGTGTCCTCGCAGAAGCAGACAACATTTTATCAAACATGCTGTATGGAAAAATTTGAAAGGTAAGAACGTGCTGTAATCGACAGTTGTCGTCAGCCAAAGGATTTTGAGTTCAAAACATTTTTCATTAAATCAAGCACACAGCAGTGCACAGTTTTCTGATCGGCTCCTCATCAGAGCATAAAATGCGTAGGAAAGGACAGCAGCGGAAGAGATGGACGCAGGAGCGGAAGCTAGAAAGAATGAATGAGTGATGAGGAGAGTATTTTGTAGTAGTGATGGCATGTTTTATATGAGAAACCAGCAAGTATAAAGCTTAATATTCACAAATTCCACACGTACACACGTACTTTTCATACATTTTTTTGGTCAACCAAAAGTTTAACCAGGGAGTGAGTGGTGGTGTATGACGATGGTGGTGTGGTTATTTCAGAAATTTTCGGTCTCTAACTCCATGTGTGTGTTTAACTTTATAAGCAGAGCGTGTGCTATGCTAGACGCTGCTGCTGCCTACACAAGACATTTATTTCTAAAGCATGCTGCACAAAACAACAGCACCAGCAGCAGCAACTCACCCGTGCGTTTCGATGTAAATGTTTGACTGCTTAACTGTTTGCAGAGCATTTTTAAGGTCTGCCTGGCTGGTTAGTCTTTATAGAATTGGTGTTGTTTGGTGTGATGATCATAATAATGCAGGCGTCCACACATATTGTACAATGTTGAACGTGTGGACTGCACAACAAACTAAAACTACAAACGCTTCATTCTTCATTTTTGACTGACTGAGGAGAGAGCTCACTCACTCAGATATCGTAATGAACTGAAAGGCGAAAAAATAACGTACTCTCATGACGTAGTTTTAGTTGGTGTGTGCAGAGCATAATATGAACTCTGAAGGTAGTCAAAGAGCCATATATATCGCTTTGCATTATGACGAAGAAAAAAGCTACTAATCCTCAAATATCCCCTTGTATATATATTTGGTTTGGTAGTATGGAATACACACTACACACACGTCAACGTTTGCTTTAACCTTCCATTCCCCCTTGGCACATTGTTAGTTAGTAAGTAAGAAGCAAAACTAAAGAAAAGAGAGAGAGAGACCCCAAAAAGAAGCCAATATCATCGTCGGGAATTGGGAACCCACAAAAATACTTCTTACCTGGCCTGCTGCTACATGCATGCGTATCTGAACGTACAAGACTTGTCTATACGTTTGTGAAAGAATAATCTTTGATGTAAAAAACATGCATTAGTGTGTTGATGTACTAACTAACCCTCTTTTTTCTTGGTCTTATGAATATCTTCTCTTCTTCGCTCAAAAAATTGTGAGAATGAAGACTTTTAAGCTATATAACGTAAGCCGGTCTCGTTGTTCAGTTTAATCAGTCGGCTTCTTGCTGCTGTCTAGTAAGGAGGTTTGTTGTTCTGTGTGTACGTACGCAGCGCGTCTGTTTGTGTGTGGATTCCTGTTCTCTAATGAAATGTTAGTAAGTCTGAGTGAGTGTGAGTGAATGAGTAAAAGTGAGCTTTGCCTGAATCCAAATCTTTTTCTAGTGATCTTCACTTGCTTTCAGCTTAGTTCAGTGGACATAGAGAAAAACGTTGGATAAAATCCACTGTATCAAGTGAAAGGTGATTCGGCATCATCATCATCACACACACTTTGTCGACTCATTGATCCAAATTTATATTTATTGAACACGCTGTATTGTCTCGACTGAATTTTTTGCGTCACCGAATCGGGATTAGCTACATTGGGACTTATGTGTACAACGTTTTAATAGAGTACATGCACTAAATATTGATCAGTAGAAAGTCTGTGAAAAAGACAGGTCATCCCAAGAGCAAAGGAATTGGGAAAGCTGAGAGAGAGAGACAATTTTTGCATTAAAGAGTCCCTATGTTTAGCTTTTGTCTTTGTCTATGAAGCTGCTCCTTTTGGCAAACAAACCAAAACGCTTCTTGTGAAAGGAAAAGCTTTATGCTTGTCGGTTTACAGTTTACATGCGCGTATATATTGGTTGAGACAAGATTTTCAAAAATCCATGAAACTCGAGAGTCCTTTCTCACTACTACAGCAGTTGTCTAGTTCTTTCTCAAGGTGATGATTACGTGGTGTAACCAGGTTCTAATCGGACACGGTTGGTCATTCCATGAGATAAATTGCAATTTACATGCCTGCTTCTACAATTTGTGGGGAGGACACTCTACTTTATGGGTGAATTTGGTGTGGTGAAGTGAAACATCAATATTGTTCATCGTATCACAAAATATTACTTGTTGGGAAGAAATGGTCGTGGTCATTAATTTAGATGACAAATCCGATGAGAGGTAAGAAGATCTAATTAGATTTTGGGCTTTAGTATACCATTAGTAGAATTAACTTTTAGCATATTCATAAATATCAACATAAAATGTATCACATGCACATGCATAACAAATGTTCTATGTGGATTAAGGCAAAGACTAAGACTAAAGTATTATTTGGGGAATTTCTGGGTATTCATCACAGAAGGCACACAACTAATGACATTATTGTGCAAAGGAGGCTGAACGAAATGCCACTTATAATGGGGTGGGCTGAAGAGGACAGAGATACTACATATCTGGTAGATATGTTATGATAGTAATATGGAATCCTATATGAGTGCGTAGTGCTGGTAGTTTCTTTGTGTGGTACCCAGGTGCAAAGTGTCAGTCTTGCCTGCCATCATAAATTACCCTTGAGGGATCATTTGAGATTTTGTGTCTTCATTAAGGTCTTATCATTACTTCTAATGCTTCCAAATCGTGTGGTATATGAGTTGGTTTCTCTGTTTAAGAGCATCTCGTTATAGCCAATGTGTCTGCTAACAACGACATTTGTAACTGCTGACATGATTCAGTTCTTGAGATGCACTCAACGAACTCAGAACTCATCAACCAGAACTTAATGAATTATATGTAAAGTGCAAATGAAATCTTACGAGTTGCAATGTTGACATTTTTAAAACGAGATAATGTGGTGTAATTAGAGTTCTGGTTGACGTTTGCGCGTTAGCAATAAAGTAGTAAAAATGTACACAGGATCGTAATGGGAAATCCCGTGAGCGAAGAAGTAATAGATATGCACGGATTTGTGTTTGTCATTGTCACATACATAGTCAGAAAGTAATGAAAATAAGCAGCAAAAAGAGTACCCAAAATTTGTTGTAGTTTTGCTCGCAAAAAATATATTAAGGGTAAAATTTTAAAATACATCAGTGGAAGCTAAATTATCATAAGATGTAAAAATTAAATTCGTAAAATAACTAATAAAGGACTTTTCCAAATAAATTATGTACTTAATTTCAAATTAAATCTTTTATTTTTCTAGAATGGCCAAGCTCATAGCGGACGAATTCTTGACGGACGAGAGGGACAGAAAGTACTATGCTGATCACTATCGATGCCTCCCTCCGCCGCTTTTCATCATATCCATTACCCTGATCGAGGTATGCAATATATCGAATATTTCGAAGAAGTCTCGTTTATATCAAATAAAATATGCTGCAGAATTTAGGTTTGCATTTCAAAAGTTTGGAAATGTTAAAATATAAATATCAGAGTGTACTTCCTGTATTCTTCAATCAGTGGCTGTTGGGTGTGTTTGACTCTTTCACTGTATGACATATGAATGATATACCTGGTCTATATCCAAATTTTTAACATTGAATGGTACACAATACTTCCCAGTCATTTCGTCAGTAATATACCTACGACACTTTATTAAATCAAGTATTTGGCAAACCAGACTGTCTGATTGTGAATATCTTGCATTTAGTTATATTTGTAAGTTATTGTCCAATAAATGGTATAACCTATGAATAATTGACTAATTGTAATGAAGAAATAGGCGATTTCAGGAACGAAAATAGAATATATAAAATAACGCTACACTTTGAGTCTTTTTGTGTGATGTTGTTAAATTTGTTTTTACAATCAAGGGCTTGTTTTTTAATTTAGTATTTTTAGAATTTCCCATCTTTGAGAACTTGTGGAATACTTTTCCAACATGCAGTACTGTAGATAATTAAAATAATATAAGCCCATTTAGCATCTTATTGAATTGTAGCTTCTCTATTTCATTGAATTTCATTCATAAATCCGTATTCTAGAGGTTCTCATCTAGAACCGATGAGGTTTTTGTATTCAAAAGAAATCAACGAACCAAAAGTTTTCTTTATATCATGTAATACAGGGTGTGTAGTGTGTAGGCAAGGATCTGGGTGCAACAAATCCCAAAATCATGAACCGTGACAGCTTAAATAATAATAGTGATAATAATAAAAATAACAAAAGAAGTGAAACACTATGAACTGATGCTAAATGTACACACTGCATCATCTTAAAAAAGAAATGCAGAGTCCGTTTTGTGGGACACATCAATGCAAACTAGAAAAAAATGTGATTTTGATTTTTTTTTCGAGAACGACAAACCCTGTTAAGTTTTTCGGCATAATCAAAACTAACGTGAATACTAATACAAAACGCAATTCTCAGAAGAAACTTCATACATTTTTTACACCATTGCAGAGAAATAAATACAAACACAATATGAAAATTCTCTGGGCCTGTTTAAAAAGCAATAACAGATGCATCGTCATCGCCGACGCTGCGCTTTACTTGTCAGTGTGGTTGGTGTTACTTTACGCATTCATAGGATCATTAGAAGATGGATTACTTATACTGTTGTTGTAGGTGTTGCAAGATTTTAAATGAACAGCAAAAAGTTGAAGCCACGAGCAAGTGAGCGAAAATTGTAAAATTGTGTTTTTCTTTAAAGATGTGAGACGCCATGCCGATGCCACTGACTTTCTAAGGCTTAAACTCAAAGCAGGAAGGCAAGCAGGTGTATCCTTTACCATATCATTTTTTATTGCTTTCTTGTTCGTTTTCTGCTCACTGCTTACGATATTAGGGTCTTTTCTTTTACTCGTTTCGGTTAGATATGGAGAACAGCCAAGCATTACGGACACGCGTCAAGGGCTACCTTGCTTTATCATTACTAGACCGCGATTACCAAAAAAGAAGCATTCACTCAGTCAAACTATAAAATAAAGAGGAGTGCTATTTTTACATGATTTCCGGTTTTCTATGTTTGATGGAACTGGTGTATTATTTGCATAAAAGCACCTCATGATCACCATTATACTTTCTAACTAGCAAAAAAACGGTATAAGATACTTTACAAGAAAAGCACAAGTTTTACAGTCAGAATTCAAATGAATACTTACTTTACTTACATTAATCATACGTTGGGGATTGTTTTTTCAGTTAAGGATTATGGCTATTATATTGTTGTTGTAATTTAATGCACAATGTATCCGCAATGAAATGCATGCTGCGTTCATGTAATTAGAAGTAGTCGTGCGTGTGTTGTTACAAAATGAAGTATTTTTGAAAGAGAAAAATAGTTACGAGTCTTGATTACTATTCTGAGTTTTTTGTCACTGACGGGATTTTATGATTCGGTTTCGTCTCCACCATTATTATCTTAATTGAAAACAGTTTACGCTTTCCGTGCAAATGCACATGGATAGAAAATGCTACAAGTTATTTGTAAGATGTTGGTATTGTACGGATAAACTTGGATAAAACATCAAAAAAATCAGACAAATGTGGCATATTACGATTGTAGTAGCTTTAGTTTAGTTCATTGACTATATACCTTATATTTAACACCTGAAATCATGCTTTAGTTGAACCTTATGAGAAATAGTAGAAGGCGATAACAATTTATCAAAACTTCAAGTTTAAAGATACACACTTAAAAAACTTGATGAATGCTGCACACTAGTGTCTACTGTGAAATATTTGGAATCGATCTGACAAAGAAAAAAGTAATCAAACGTAAGCAATGTGAATTGTTGTACTTTTTACCACTGTAGAATCATTAAATGTGCAAATGGAAACCTTTTGTAGCAAAAAATCCATCTCTCAATTTTCATCACGAATCTTTCAAATAAAGGAAGGAATCAGAACAAAACAACAATACAATTCCAATATGTCATATTATATCGTAGGAGTCAATAACGCACAAAATATGTAGGAACACGCTTTACATTACCGTTATGTTTTTCCCTTCTGGGATTTTTCATTTACAAAACGACAAAAGAAATGATGTCACGAACAACAAAAGGAAAGATCATCGGAATGATTTTTTTTTTCGATTTCAAAACATCAGGAGCTGACGTACTCTGGAAAAGTGATAATAAAAATGGGAAACATGCTTATATATCATGTAGTCAGTACAGAACTTTGAGAACCAATCATAATACCATGTTATATCGTGCATGTAGAAAATAAATGCACGAGGCAAAAGAATAAAAAGTGAAAGCATGCAGACATTTCAGCTTCCATTCAAACAACAACAAATACCGCATTCCAGGAACAACTCAAGGAATAATAATACGAAGTATGAAAATGCGAAAACTCTATTTTCATTTTTTAAAAATGAAATGAGAAAATGTCTTACATTCTACTTTAGAATAAGCAGAAAATCACCAGTACAAAAACCGGTTCAATATAATATATCACACAAAACCCATGTAGTCACCTATATATATGCATTATACATTACGCAACACCGTGTAAATACCTATACCATGCCGTTTTTATGTTTACCATCTCGCTTGTATGGATGGCCACATTACAATGCATTACAGAAAAAATACTCTTGTTTTTCATTTCATTTGTCATGTAGGTATGCACACATACACATCACGTATTATATATACCGTGTTGTTGTTGTTGTGCCAAAAGCAGAAGCAACGGGAAAAAATGGAGAAAGTACACAAAGAAATACACACACTCACGTCGAGGGAGAGAGAGAAAAGGAAAACACTTTTTGTTTATTCCATTCTCATTCCTTCATTCATTCATATTATGATGATGCCTTTTTGAAAGTAAATAGGATTTGCTTTCTCCTTTCTTCTCTTATTTTTCTGTGCACAGGCAACAGCAGCGACTTCGCTTGGTGTAGTTTTCAGCGTCACCGCCTTGATTGTTCTCTTCTCCTTCACGTAGCAAAATGTCTATTGAAAATCACATGTGAATTTTGTGTCAAGGTATACAACTATTATTCGGAGCCAGAACCAGAAATGTAGAAAAAACGAAATAAGGAAAGAGAGAAAAAGACCGGAAAATAAAATGAAATGGTTTTCCCAATACGTAGGTAAATACCGACGTAACAACAACAAAAAGCACAAAAAAGCACTGTTTTCACTTGGTTCTTTTAAACATGAGCTTCCTCATTTTATTTTTTGGGCTATAGTTGTAAATGTAATGTGATGCGGTAAAATCTGAGACGCATTATCATTGGAGTTTCCTAGAATAATCAAAAAAGAATTTTGTGTAGACAGATTCCGCTATTTTTTAGAGATGATATGTTAGAAGATTCTGGATCATTACGTCTCTATGTTTGCACATAACATCAAATTACATCTTTTAATGTATTTTTGGTGTTGAGTTGTAAGTACGTTTTGATAAATCTTACATTTTTGGCTGCTTTGCTCTCAAAAAGATCTTCTTTCATGGCTTGTCTCTCAAAAGAAAACAGTTTCCTCTATCTATGTATATGACTGATTGGATTCGTCTATAGTAGATGTTATTCGCACGTGCTGTATAGGAGTGAGTATCACAAAAAAGGCAAATGGTGTGGAGGAAATAAGTTTATATTTTATCTGTCTAGATCTTTGCTATTTGTAAACATGCCACCATGCAAAAGAGAAAATAGCACGTATTTTTCCTCTATTGTGGTCAATATGAACTTTGGCCTATCTATCTATAGTTTGCACATCAACATTGTATTAAGAAAGTGGGTTTCTCAAGATTCATTTTTTCAACTGCATGAATTCCTTCTCATAAGGAAGCGGCTTAAAAAGGGTTAAAAACTTACATAACTGCATACATTTTATAAAATTATTTTATTTTTAACATTAAGAACTTACGTTCTGTAACTTTTTTATGACTTGTTACATTCATTCTTCTGACATTCCTTCGTCATCCTTGCCACAAAACTCGACTTCCGTTCCATCTCAAATTTACTATAAAAACATAATATGCAAGCGCATATCTTAAAAGTAGTTACATAATACAAAAAAAATACAAGGAAAAATATACAATTCCAGGCACGAGTTCATAATGACTTTTCTTCCAGATCACTTCTATACTCTCCGCTGTTCTGAACAAACTCTGTTTTCAAAGGTGGAGATGGTGTTAAGTACTCTTCTTAATCATAATAAGCAAACCCATTTCTTCTTACATGTCTCCACGTTAAATATACATAAGATGAGGAGGAGAGAGGCAGGAAGCTTAAATATATGAAATCTTACTCACAAAACTAGATAGTGAAGAAAAGAAAAGAGGAAGCAAGTCACTATTCTGTCATGAACAGTGTGTAAATGCAGTCATTCACTTAAAACTTTGACTTGATTTACTTTTTTTATTTTGTTTTAAACCAAAAAAAGAGAACTTCTTCAATGAGTTTAGGAAAAAAGCAGACGAAACGAGTTCCATGTGCGCACGAGAGGGTAAGTAGTACTCGTTCGTTATGCTGATTGACTTTGAGTGCGTGTCTCCTGTATATACTTGGACTAGTTTGTTATATGATGCACAAAACCATAATATTACGTTTAGACTGTGTAGTGTATATAATTTTTAAAGGATTTAATGAACACGCGTCGCCTTCTTCATTCGTCTCTACCCCCAAAAAAAGTTATCCCTCTTTTTTCCATAATTTTTTAAAAGCGAGTAGTTGAACTCTCGTGAAACTTATTTTTTTGTAGCAAAACAGAGTATAAACAAATCAAAAACCGTTCCAAAGAAATACACACACAGCCAAACTTAACGAAAGCTTTACTTTTTTATGTCTTAGAGCAACCACTTCTTTATTTACCCACCAACGAAGGGGAAACGCAGGTTTATTGCATTTTGAAGAAAAAAAACACGAAATAAGGCTTTATTTTTATTTTATGTGTTGAAAAACACAGGAGATTTTTTTACTGAAAAATCTGAAGATACAAAAAATATATATATTGAAATGGGTATATAAAGGAAATGACAAAATATTTTTATATAAGGTTTCTGAGAATGATGTGTACAAATGTTATCATTATACAAAAAGAATAGATTTGTAACTTTATGAAAAAAAATTTCGGGAGTCCATATGAGATTCCCATTTGAGATTATTTGTGTGTAAAAGTCGCATTAATTCTCGTGCCTCTACTCTTTCACTACGACTGCCAGTCAAAAATACACACAAGACATTGTAACACGATAATATTCAGTTCTCATGCAAGAAATATGGCATGTAACTTCTTATTACTACTACGAGAAATGATTATTGTATGGTCGTAATGATAGAGAAGTGTGTGAGTCTACGGGGACGACATGTGCATGCAAGTGATGCAAAGTCTTAAGTGGGAAGTGATGTATTATTGTTCGTGTGTTACGTGCGTGCATTATATTATTTGACATTTTTATATGCAATACACTCGTAGTATTTAGTCAGTATTTTGAAAATGGAAGTTTGGGACTTCATTAAGGAAAATAAGTCATTCATGGTTTCTCTCATAATGAGCTTATGATGATGATGCACACACGTTCAACGGACGTATAACAAATCTTTGTTTCGTAGTTTCACCTCAGGACATTCATTTCATGGTCAGATGAAACAAACCATTTTGTTTTTTGCATCATATCAAAATCATATCTCTCTCCAGAGGTTGTTGTAGTGTTTTATCATAGGTATATATTTCCTTTGAAATGTATCTCACTTCTCCAGAGCCGCTACCGATGTTGTTAAATTTTCATATAAATGCTAGCTTCCCAACCGCAACCCCAGCAAGCAATATACACAAGACTTAAGCCGGATGTCGTTATTTCCGCTTCAAACAAAAATTTATTCCAAAGAAGGTGTTCCATTTTTGTTTTCACATACACACTATACTAGTTGAAATTCAATTTTAAATTTGAAGAGAATCTACAAATACATATGTTTACGAATGTAGTGGCACATCGTTTTTGTAACGCAAAATTAATGAATAATCGTGATATATTTATTCCTTTAGACAAGTTATCTGATTCTGATAAAGGAAATTTAACGAGGCTTCTGACTTCTGAAATTTGTCCCAAATGAATGAGAATGTAATGATATGATTCCAAACACTTGCGTTATTAAACTTTTTTATCTTTTACTAACGAAACGATTGAACGTTAAATTCCTTTGTTGAACGCTGTTTCATTTTTGGTGGCACGCCTAGTTTCATTGTCATTGCTTTGTTACTGAACATGATTTGACTACCAGTGTTAGTGTAAATCTGAAAAGGAACCCTTAACATTTCGTTTCTACACATACAGTGAAAACGGTATAATTTCACATACTAAACTACTTCAAAGCGTAAAATTGGAGTGCACAAAACAAGTACATATTTTTGAGAGAGACAACTCATTTGTGGAACTTGAACTAATTTGTCTTTCTCTCCGAGAAATTTAATAAGCGATCCAGCAGTATTTTATTTCTGTTGTGTGACAGAAGACAGCGGCTGCTTTTCATTTCAGTTACATATCTGACTTAATTATTCCCTGTCAATTAAAACGACTATGCGTATAGTCCTGAAATGTAAGTAGGCACTCATAAAATAACTGCAACGCTGTCCTGTCTTTCACTTAAACAACAAACGGAACATATTATGACAGTGAAATGGAATGTTTAGTAGCAGAGAGCACTTTGTCAGCCACGTGACAGAGGACAGAGAGTTTAAATTGAAAATTGAATACCGTGTGTGCTTTCATAATAATATATTTGATATTTTATTATTAGTATAAAATATTGTTCCAGAACCTATAAATCGTGCAATATTCTTGCTGCATCTACGGATGCTCATCACATCCAATACCGCATTGCTCCTCGTATCGTTTTTGTGTGCACACTTTCAGGTCCCTGACATTTAATTAGTAAAAGAGATCCTGTACACTATTGCTGCTGGCGAAAAGGTTCCAAATATTGCACAACCAGCATCATCATTAGTGGTGTTGACGTACTATTTTTTGAAGTAGGCCGGAACAGGAGAAACCAATAGTATGTGGGCTTAAAATGGGTATGGATGTGTTGTGTAGAAAACAGTGTAAATTGATGACAAGCAGAGACTGATTTTTTTTCACAAATAACGTCATGTTGATAACCTTGCTTAGTACTGAATCGAATTATTCTTTTTAATTATTTTTCTCTACAGTTCCATCGCATTTCATTCCGAGTGAATCATGTTTCACAATAAGAGACGAGTTGTGTTCCGGTTGTACTTTAAAAAACCTTTGGTCTCATTTCCTTAATGCAGAGGAGAGATGAGAAGGATCACACTGAATTTTTGTTGATGTGTATTAATGCACGGCGCTCACAACTGAAAGGCTAAATTAATTTGCTGTGCTCTGTTTCTCGTAGTGTGCTATCATTGTAATGTGAGAATCAAGGACGAAAAACAAAACTAGGTTCGTTTGATGATGAATTCTGGAATTAATTTACAAGCATACATGGTATATTAAAAAATAAAATGCTTACAAATACCATGATTCTTTTGATAAAATAATCCTTACATTTAAAGCCAATTACATAGTTGTCAGTATGTATGTCAGTTGCTGTTGTGTAAAATTCAAAATAAATACGGTTGATAATCCTTCACATAATCCAGTCATGTCAAAATATTGGATTTATATTCTCCATTTCCTTATTAGGACGAGTTGTTACTTTCCCTACGTGCTAACTCGTTCATTTAGTTGGTTGCTTATACTTTAGAAAATGGAAATGCTATTTATTATTCATCTCTCGTTAGATGACTGTTTGTTGCTTCTGTGAGGCTATGTGAGAAAAAAATCGCACAAAACATATACAATATACATCTACTACTTAATATATAATTATTCTTTAGTCTATTGTTTAATTTACATAAACAAGTAAAAACAGCATGTTTTTGCATGCAGCATCAAAGAACATTTTTGCTTTGATTCGGCTTAGTTTTTAGTTTGTTTGCAAGAGAAATTTTTCACAATATTCAAATCCCCTTTCCTTTTTTGCTCCAGATTTCCTTCTCAAATGTTAATTATAAACTCTAAATTCCCACACCATTACAAGAGTATTCTCTAAAATAAATTCTTTTATAATACCAAAGCTGAGCTTTGTAAAACTTTTTATTATTCAGCCAGTGAGTAAGTCTCAAGACGGACGCTTCAAACCAGCTCATTTCATAATGTGGATATGTTTTGGGTATTTTATGTGTATACTTGTTTTTTGTAGAAAGCAAAATGAAGATGAAAAAAGGCAACAACTTGGAGGTGGAAACTGGAAGCTCTGTTTATATGCCTACAATAGTCGTGGTACTTGCGTTCATATGTTGCACAGAACGTTGGGAAAACGGGTAGAGTTGAATGGAACAAAGATATTTGCACTCTCTGATTACTAGTATAAATATCCATGGGCGTTATCAAGATTACTTTCATCATTTGAAAGAAATTTGAAACATTATCAAAAGAGTTCCAAGTTTGCAATGTATATACATTTACAATAAACAATAGATACATCTTTATTCTTAACCACGCTGAATGGTTTTGGGAGCATAAATACTTTGCACAAAAATCATCGTTAACAAAGAAAGAAATGTATTTGAAACTACCACTTTTGCAAAATGGATATGGATAAAGAAATCCGGTTAGATCCGCTTCCAACAACATTCGTTTTTAGAAATGATTACCACGTAACTCGTTATTTTACGATTCGGGTTTCTTTCTGAGCTTAACTTTGTGATTTAATTTCCGCAAGTTTTTGTTACCAAATGTTTAAAAATCGAAATTTTCATCTTAACTACTTTTATTTCTACTTTTACCATAAGTGTTCGATATAGATATATTAGTGCAAAACAAAATGTGTAGTAATGATGTATCTCATTTTCTCGGAGAACCAAACTTATTGGGTATTCTAGATTTATCACCACACACAAGTCCAAATAAAGGTAATCAGCGTGACTTTCGTTTACTTAAATTACCTATTTTCATCTCATTAAGCCTCCCTCAGCCGCTGATTCTACGCATTAACGTTGTTTCGCCCTTTTTGCTCCTACGCACGTACACACACAAAATAAATGTTATTTTCTCAAATAAATGAATGACACTATATTTACCTGATGCCAACGCGAAGCAAACCGATGTTTTTTTTGTTTCTGTGAGGGAGCCACCCAGAGGGTCGTGTTTGTATAGAGGTTTACTTTTATTGCTAGAGCTTGTGTCTTATAGTCGCAGTCACTTGAGAGACCTTGTATAGGAACTTAAAAATTACATTAGCATTTTAAAGATAAAGGGTGGTAAATGGAGTTCTTGTTAATATAATTTTAATGAAGCATTTTATTGTTTTTTCTTCTTCCATGTTCGTAACGTGTCGCCCTATTTCCTTCGCTATACTTAACTTCTCATTCAATGACCGCCATCATCGTCATCGCCGCCAACACTTCGCTCGGATGATGTGATTACAACACACGATAATGGAATCTAACCTTATTGAACAACGAACTGGATTTCTTTTCCCCTTTTAAAAAATACTCAAAAACGAAATCCTACACAGCTTGGATTTTTCACATACTATACGGTGTGGCATGGAGAGATCTCAAGTTCAGGACCGCTTCCAATGGACTCACCCTTTGTGTACCGACCTGACAAACGCCAAGAAGTTTGGAGATTTCTATTCTATATGGTACTTCACGCTGGGTAAGAAAATAATGTTTTGTTAGCTTTTTTCCTAAAAAATTAAATTACCTTTGCTTCTTTTCTACTTTACTCCATTTTTACATTAAGTTTTAAAAGGATGTTGATCTTTATAATTATACAAACTTCTGCATAGTAGTGTTTTGTTATGAATATACCTATTATCATATGACTTCATAAAGAAACATTCGAATACAATATGATTTCGATATCAGCAGCACACGTTGTAAGAAAATGATAATTTAGACAGGTATAATTTACTTACCTTTACATCTATATATGCTTGACCATATTAAATAATTGTTATAAAAGGCAAAAAGGAGACAGACAAGCCAACGCGACGAAGAAAGACGCTGCTGAAAAGACAAGAGGGATGTTCTAGTGCGTTGTAAAAGGTGGATGTGCATATCTTGCTGATATGCTGCTGCTTGGTTTTTTGCTACCACACTTTTTCTCCTTAATAGACATCTTCAAAAGTCATAAATCTGTCAAAAGACTCACGCCTGTGTGGGACATCCATATTGGTTAAAATGTTACTGCTGTTGTGCTGCTGTTTTTTTGCCTTTTTCTTTTTACTGATGCATATCCGTCCGTCATCATTTTCACTTGAGTTTGATCATCCAAAAGTCATCGTATTATGATGAAAAAGCTATATTATATTCATGACTATTCATTTTCTATGATCATCTTCATACCAGGTTAATGATTAGAATTTTATATGGTAATATGCAATGGTATGTTTTGTTGGATTGTTCTTGTAACAGATAAAAAAGCATGTATGAACCTTGCTTAAATTTTTCGAACCATGTTGGGGTAAAAAATGAAGTTACTTTGTTGTGTTTGCAAAGATACAAAAAAAAAGTAATGTAGGTAGCTGCAGATTAGTCTGCAAATAGTCCAAATATTAAGACTAGCAGTTTTGCTTTTGTAACACAAGGGTCAAAGTTAAACTCGTCTCATTGCGATCAATTTTTCTTAAATCTTTGGTAAAGACATCTATGGGACAAAATAGTGTGGTTTCGCTTTGATCTACAGTACATGCATTTATATGCGAAACTTTTTGAAAAGCGTTTAGTTATAATTTGCAGAAAATGCAAAGTATGCTGAACAAAGTTTACAGCAGTTTTCAAACTTTTTGTCATTGTTAGTAACTTAAGTATATAACATCGCATTGTGGTTGCTCGATGCATTTTTCATTTTGCATACAATGTTTAAATCAAATCCAGTCCGTTGATGTAGTATTTTAGCAAGATGAACGGATGAATGATACCATGCCCAAGTTTGGCCAGTCAATTACTTTATTTCTTAAAATTTATTGCTTCAAATATAACAAAAACCGTCTTATTGTTATGAATGCAATATGTAGACACTCTCAAACATGTTTCGAGCGATGAGACGCTTGGCTAAAGTTGATATAGTAGTAGTTGATACTTGCAAAAAGAACTGCCTCCCGTCAAAGGATTTTACTGATTGCGCAAACCTTATTCTCGGATATGGTTTTTGCGCTCCCACCCGTGTTTGGAAATGTTGAGCTGATAAAACGAAATATATTATGTCAAAAGGGACAGACTGACTTTCAATTAAGGTTTACTTAGTCGTATAGTACTCTGCTTTCTTTTTTCAATCCATAATCCAATGTGTGTTTATATGTTGATCTGTCTATAAAGTTTATATCACAATTTTTGAATTTACACTCTAGTTATTATATACAACTCTCTGCATTTATGTAATAATTTAGATCAAAATATTTTGAACAATTGTTCTACTTGCAATCACCTCCTAATCAGCCCAGCCAGATGGATGTCCTCAAAATGGAAACCGTAAATTAAAACGATTTAAGACCTCGATACTAGTTAACCTCAGACATGTTTCATATCAGAACCCAACTTTGTGGCTGTTGACCATTTACATATAGAATTTGAATTAAAATGCAGGTAGAAAAAAATGAGAAACAGATACGCTGTTTTGTCTTAAACAAGCGTCGCAAACTGTTCAGAACTTATCTAAAGGAAACTAATTTCCAATGGCTATCAATCTGGCTACTAGAACTACTACTAGAACTACTAGAACAGCAACAAATTTAAGTAAATTTACTTTGCGTTCAAGGAAAAATACACTGGCTTTAACATGAAAGTAATCTATTGTAAGAAAAACTGTAGAAAATCTAACAAAAAACTTTTCATTCTAATTCTACTGAGCCACAAACGTTAAATCCCTTTTACACACCTTTTGGTTTTATAGTAGTGTATATTTAAATTGGTGACTAGGAAAAGACATCACTGTATTTGTATATTTTAACTTTAATTTTATACAAAAACTTGTTTTGTGTAACTTTTCTCTCTGAGCATCAAAAAGATTTATCAAAATCCCCCGCTACTATTATTGATTCTACTACTCTTTCAATTACACATGGACTCCGGATATTTTCTTATTCCCTGATTTACATACGAAATTCCAAACTTTCTTAAGGATTTAATTCCAATTCCAGATCCTATTTCTTTTTCATAGTTGGAAACGCTAGAATTTATAATATAGTCCTTTCCTTTACTTGGAACTTGTTTTGTTGCAGATAAATCTGTAGGTACAGTTTGATCCGATACGACAACGGAGGGAAAGGGGCCACGAAAAGTTCAAGTCTCAGTCTTTCAGTCAGTCAATAAAAAGTTACAAGAGGATTTCTCGTTTGGCCTTCTTTGTGTCTGTAAAAAAGAGGCAAGTGAATGAAAGGGAAGAGATTGACTTTAACGTAATATAAAAAGCCGGGTTTCCGTTTCATAGAAAATTTGGCTAGATTTTTGGCAGGTGCTTCCTGTGCTCTTCTCTATCCCTTTTGCACGGATGCTAGTCACTCCGTAAAATAACCTTAAAAAGATACTAAAGACTAGCCATGCTTTCAGTCAGCAGCAGCAGCAGCTCAAACTGTCTCAGCTTGTCTCTTGTTCCCCATCGTTTGACTTTGACTCTCTTTTTATGACTACTTATATACTTTACACCGCCTATCCATTTTTCGAAACGGAGATAGATTGTAATGCTTATTGCGCATATTATATATATCAAGTTGAAACTGAAGAACTAGTTACATGCGAGATGCATTAAATAGGCTATAAAGGGTAACGAAACAGGAAGGAAAAGAGGGCACATGCTGATTGTGCTCTATACAAGTGTATTTATCTTCTTTTTTGGGTGAAAGCAGTATTGTATACTTTACTCTTTGAAAAAGGGCAAACGTATGTATTCTGTATTATTTTGTAGCTAAGCTTAAGCACACGTATTTAGTTAGAGTAGTGGAAACTGAAAATGCTACAAGAAAACGATAAGTATTGAGGGGACACCGTATGAACTCAGAAAAAAAGATGAAATGCATATGTAGCAGCAGCACACACAAACGAAGAGATTTTTGAGCCCTAGCTTTTCTAGGATCAAACAAAGTAACAGGGAAAACTGATACCCTTTCACTTTTTCCTGTGTGACGTGAAGTGAACGAGTTATTTTCTTTTGAGAAACTCTCGCTCTTTTTAATACAACCACTAGCATTCACTCTGGGCAGTTATATTCCACTGCAACGAAACGACTACTTACGCTGCAAACTTCATTGGTTTTGATGCGTCTTTTGTGTGCTTTGCTCATAATACTTTTTGTACTTACATTACATTATCCTCAGCAGAACAGAAGCAAAGCGACAGTCAAAATCTCTTTGTCAAAATGGAAAACACATTCTGAATTCAGGAGAGGAAACGTTAGATTTCCTAGATGCCTGTTATGTATAAACTAGTGCGCGCGGAGAAAAGAGATCTGTACTAGTAAATATATTTGATGCATAATAGGAACAAAAGCTCCTTCAAAGCCCTTTGTTTCTCCTATCCTTTTTTTCCTTTCATTCATTTTACTTTTCATTCTCAATCTTTAGTAGTCAGAAGCTTTTGTTACTTGAGATGTTGTAGACATCTTGTCCTCGACAAACAATAAGCGTATATGTCAAAATTCAGCATCATGAATGCATGAACAGTGATGAGATCTTCTTCATCACCCGAGGCTTACTTTTTGAAATTTATGAAAGGATGGGTATAAATTTCAAGAAATTTAGTATTCCACTTACTGACAAAAATGCTAGTTTCTTCAGGTGTAATAGAATAATTTGGACTATACAGTACTACACTGTGGAGGCGTAAGAGCATGAGGAACCGACGATTTACAATGCTACTCGTTAAAATACTTAGTTGGCACTTATTTATATAAATACAATAATGGACACATTTTCATTCACATGTACCAAATATCAAAACAACCGTCCTCACCTACCGTTTATGATTTGTCAAATTTAAAATACAACATTCATATTATTCGTTGATTTGTTAGTACTTTTTCTACATGATTCAAAAAACAGACACTTGATCCAAACTTACATAATCCATTGCAACGACAAAATCTCTACTGTATTGTGTATTTAACAAATGTGATCACTACTGAAATACGATACATTGGAAATCTCTGCTTTTTTGAGTGATTGAGTGGATCTGTATAGAAAGCAGAGAATTGGAAACATATCTGCCCGTGCTCACTTTTCCTGTCTCTCGTTCCCTTTAATCGTGATCGAAAAGCAGAAAAGATAAAATAGATTACCACCGTAAACTCACTGATACGGAATAAATTGAAAAGTCGATAAGAGTTAACAAAAAGTGGTTTTCACTCTTACCGGGAGTGCAAGTAAAGGTACCAAACATGTAATGCATAGCATCACGCACGCACATTGTAAATATTGGGAATATACAAACGGGTATTTAGCTGACTGAGTGTGGATGCACTTGACTATATAGATTTTGGAGAGAGCATTTTGTAACGTAGAAGCTGTGTGGCGGTTACTCTACCGTTATATCTTCAGTCGTTTACAGATGCTTGTTTAAAAAGATGGAAAAAGTTTTTCTCCTCTTTTTTCCTTCTTCTAGTCAACTCACACTTGATCTCCTTCTCACCAACAACAAAAATCGTTGAAGGGAGAAAGTAAATGCGCATAGTGTTTCCCCCCATTTTATTACTGTGGAGAAACCAGAATAATAAGGAAAACACACAATGTTGTCTTGTTTTGTTATACTCAAGTTTTTAAGCAAAGACAAAAGAGAGAGAGTAAGCAAAAATAGTGGGAAGAAAAGAGTAAAAACGGATATTACTGCTGCTGATACTTACACTTCTTACTTCACATGAAGCTCGTTCTTGCGGAATGATACAGGAGAGTGAAATTTCCAAAGTTAAGTTTTTCAGCAATATGGGAAACTTTACCCATGGGATTGAAACGCTTATGCTAAAAAATTGGTGTCTGTTATGAACATTGGAGAAAGAGGGTAGATCCTTTTAACCTCAGACAAGTGAAAACTGTTTGGGGCCGAATGGTAAGCATATTATTTGATGTTCATGTTGCCCCATCACTATTGCTCTTTCCATTTTGTTTCTTTACTTCGTTGGCAAAACAATGCTTTTCCCGCATCTGCAATGGGTATGAGTAGTAAGATATATAATGGATTTTTAAAGAATGGATGAGAGAGATAAATGGTCTTAATTTGGGGGAGAAAGGTTTTGGTACAAACTATTCAATGGAAAGTTGTGTAGAGAAAATTCTGAAAATTTTTCATTTTGAAGCTTTACCCGACGCTCTATTATAAAGCGTCGGAGCATACCCAAGTCTTAATTTGGAACCAACTTTAGCAAATGTATATTTTACAGGGTGGTTATCTCATCCGTTTAAGTAATTTTTATTCACACAAAATGTTCTTTTTTATACAAGACTTGTATGTATGCACGGTTGGTTGAACAAAGTTGATCCTTCATACTACGAGAAGCTTTACGACTGGAATTGAGTCAGCTCAATTTTTTATCCTGTCACTAAGATATTCTGCTGATAGGTGCCTTACCCAGTACGTTAGGATAGGATCCTTTCTCAGAGTGATTGTGACACTGCTTTTACCATTATGACGTGTACTGTAGGCAATCATTATTGCGTGTTTTCCATTTCTGCAAAAATGAATTAGAAAATATACTTGATCGCTTTTACTGATGTTCATTTTTTTGGGTTTAGATGGGTTCACCTGATGTTCAATTTGCTGGTCCAGCTCCTCGTCGGACTTCCTCTGGAGATGGTTCACGGCTCACTGAGGATTGGTTGTGTGTACATGGCCGGGGTATTGGCAGGATCTCTGGGGACATCCGTGTTTGACCCGGATGTGTACTTGGTTGGAGCGTCTGGTGGAGTCTACGCTCTACTTGCGGCACATTTGGCTAACGTTCTCCTCAACTATAACAACATGGAATT
>JAQFYG010001159.1:0-20876 GCA_034694325.1 Entomobrya corticalis
AAAAAAGGAGCGCTAGTAAGAAAAGAGTGATAACTCTAAATGAAAACATGAAATTAAATTCCTTGTTTTCCTTTTTTCTGTGTTGTAGAGTATTTTGATACAACTAGAGTAATTATATTTTGAGCTACCTATCGTGTTGTCTTCAAGCAGACGGAAACTTGTATACTGGCCAGCTCATAAAGTAGCTAATGCTTCTAGAAAATCCTGGAAAGTATCAGAGCAATTCATTCAGCTTATTATTATTGTTTCAGAAATAAGAATGGGGAGAAAATGAATGGTAGATTTATAAATAAATATAATTTTAGGGAGAGGGAACTAGATGATTTCGGTTCTGTGTTATTATTATTATTTGGATGGTGATTGCTCATGTTTTAGCAGCAACAACGATATGACTTTCACTAGTCATTGCTCACTCTGCAGGTTGTTATTGGGAAAAGGGGAAAAGAGGAAGTATCCCGGTGCAGCTAAATGAACTAATCTATCAAAGCACTGACATTAATAACAGTGCGTAGGTTGAATAATATCAAAGGTGTTAGCATTAGTTAGTGGCTTCCTCGTTTCCTTTCTTTTTGAATGTGCTTTCACAAAGCCTACACTTTCATTCCATGTCGTGTGTTTACAACCCTAATTTATATTCATTCATAATGTGAAATTCCCAACAAAAGTGTTAATACCAGACGCTATATTTTCCAAATACTGAAGAATGCTGGTAATAATATACAAACCGTTTGACTTTAGAGGAAGAAATGCGTTTTCTAATAACTGGGAAGAAAGGAAAGAAAATGTTTGGCTTATTTTATTTTAGTAGAGTTTGGTCGGGCTTAAGCGTAGCAGTGGTAGTTGTAGTCACAGAGGATGTTTATCAACATTAATCTGCCTCACAAAAAACAATAAAATGAATGAATATTACAAAGAATATAATAAGGATATAGATTGCAAGTAAAACAAAAGGGATGGGAAGAAATTAAGATGTATCCAAAAAGAGTGAAATGAATGAAAAGGAGCCCACACAACTACTGTATGGAAGTAAAAAGGGGAACGCGAATTAATGATGATTGTTACAAAAGGAATAAGGGAGTTGAATACAAAGCATGTCATGGATCGTTTCGTTATGCAAATTAGAAGGATTTCTTTGGTTAGGCCAGTTGTTGCTTGCGTCGTAGAATTGTGGGACTAAATAGAAGTCTTATATACAGAATATGTATGTATGTGTACAGTACAAAACTAAACTGGCATACTAAGAATACAGTTTTTATGGAGAAATGAAAGTAATATGCATATTATGTAATTTGAAGAGACTGACTGTGATTCACTTAAAAGATTTTATTTTTTTAAACTAATCTGATGCAAACGCAAAGTGAAATACTCAAGAGAAAGGGAAACTTGTTATGCGCTTTTTATTTCACATCGTTGGAGACTGTTGCTGGTGTACGCTGATATCTTTCAAGTTAAGACTAAAGCTAAAAAATAGATGTTTTTGCAAGTGAAGATCCTAAAGCCATGATGAGGTTTGAGGTTGTGTAATTTCCATTTCTGTGGTGGTAATTAACCATGATAAGTAAAAAATGTAATCGAAAGAGTAGCGGCTTGATTTTCATTTCAAAATAGAAAGCGGAGAAAATGCAGGAAGAGCAGTAAGGGTAACGTCGAGAAGCTGCTTGCAGTTGTGGTAAGGTGGGTTTTATCTGATTTGGAGTTGTGGCAAGTGGTACATACAAGGTTGGGATAATTATAACGGAAATGGGGAACTGGTAATCATTGCTATTATCGTTATTGTACCAACTGAACTCTCTTAATTCATTATTTATTCTGGAAGCATTAAATAAGGTAGAATGAGGAAAAGATTTAACAATTTTGAAATTGTATAATGTCAAAGGGAAGCATATAACTAGGGTTTTTAGGTCCAAGCGAGCTGGCTTGACAAATAATGGGAAACTGTGTCTCTAGCCAAGTGTCTCTGCAAACCTGGAGTGAGTTGCGTCATGATCTTGTAATAATGAACCGTCATCATCTTCCAAGATGGTTCTTGCAAGACGTTAAGCGGTTCAGATACCACTACTCACCATATTATTCAAGTTGTTCATAAATATATAGTACAGCATGGCGTAACGTAACCTTCTGAAGAATAGCAAATCTACCTACGCGTCTTGCTAATGTAAAAGGAACTGTTTATCCAATGCGTTGTTGGCTCCGATGGTTAATGGTAAATTGGCTAGGATATATATGCGGTAGGAAAAAGCAGTTTAGAATCGTAAGTGATACAGGTAGTTATACATATCTACCATGAAAATGGTGAAAAGCCAGCGAGCATTTTTTTATCAAAGCAGCTGCTTATTCTTCGATCCCGATCTAGGAAATTTACCAACTTGTATATAGCTTTCTTCCTTCGATTCAATAAAATTGGCTTTCTCCAGCGACGTTGTGGCTGGCTCACTGAGCATTCTCATTATTTTGCCTGTTTAAGTAAAATTTACCTGAGTCGGAGAAAATGGGAAAATGAAATGCTTGTTGGTTGTTCGCTGGAATCGCTGTAGGTAGACATTTAGAATGTTGTTTGCTGGTCGTCCAAAAAAACGAGATTCAAGTAACCAAGTTTAGTTTAGTTTTCATATTATGTTCTTCTTCTATCCACTTCCTTCCTAGAACTCACAATGCAATAATAACAATATAATAAACTTATTTGGCTCCATGTTTACGTTTTTCTACTTTCTACCTTTTTTCCGTAAAAAATGCAGGTACATTAAGCGACAACGTCAACAGCGACAACAAAGGCTATTTTAAGTTGCTTGTTGCCGCTGAGTTGCATCGAGAAAGTTTTTTCCTCTCTTCTTTCATCTTTGCATTTAGAAAGCTCGTTTCTTTACAACATAATGGCGGTAGGGCTGTTAGTGTGCGACTACGACCCTACCAGGAGAAATGGTGAAAGTAAAAAGGACGACAAAACTCGTAAAAAAAGAGTTTTCATCCTCATGCTTTGTTGTGTTGCTGCATTGTGGGTGGATTGTATGGACTATTTGTTGCTTAAAATTTAATAAGATGGGCTCCTCAAGCTACAGTCAACCATTTCAGACCTTTTGGTTTGTATGCGTATCGTACATAATATGTAACTTTACTTTCATGACACTGCTGTTTGTGTACAAAAAAATTACCAGTTTAAATTCAATGAAGCCAATATTGAATACTTGTACTCTTACACATCTCACCTTGAGCAACAGTTATTTCTTGGTAAACTGTCTTGTCTATGTCGGGCACGGTCTATGTTCAGAAAGATTCTACAATGAACGAAGTGCTGGAAAGGAAAAGCGTTTTTATGTTATAGTATAAAATAGAATATAAACTCTACACAATGATATTACGCACAAAGCAAAAAGTATCAAACCAAAACACAATTGAAAGTGCTTGATGTTTGTTAAGTATCCTAGAAATTTTTGTGTTCTTAGAATGTTTTAGAATATTACCCTTGATTTCGAAATTTTAAATGAAAATTAAAAGAATTATGTACTACATAAAAATTATGGGTATTTTATACTGAATTTAGTTATGATATGTAGGTATGCATCCGTTTGGATAAAATATGGATAATGAAACTAAACACAATGATACAACTGTAGTTAATAATACATTTAGATAGTTTCTACTTCAACCTAGGTAGACTTGATTCATTTACAAAAGATAAAATGTAATATTCGGTACAAGCATGCTGCAACGGAAAGCTTTACCACTTGAATTTAATTACACACTGTTGTGGCTTTTATGATACATGAAAGGCAGTTGATGTAAACCAAAAGCTTTAATCTAACCAAGCGGATTAATTCAGTTACACTGATTTGATCTTTTTTCAGCCAATATGTTAGTTTAATTTACATACTATACTTTTGTGACTCATCCATTTTTTCCCTGTGACGGTTCACTTGGCATTTTCTATGCTTAATACAATAATTTAAAGAGGATATTACATTTTATTATAATAAAATTTACTGTAGTTTGTGAAACACATCATGAGTCTAATATAAAATGTTTTTCACTTTATAATTTTCAGGAGTGTGGGTACCCACAGTGTAGTCACATACACACCAATGACTGAACTGGATTATGGAACACTTCTTTGCTGGGCTACGAACAAAATTGGGGACCAAAGAGTGCCTTGCGTTTATCATATAATTGCTGCAGGTAAGGAAGATGTATATACTAGTTTTTCACTTCTCCGACTTCAATGCAATTTCGCAATAAAACTTTCAAAATTCTAACTCATAGGAATTTTACTGCTACTCAGCCTTTGCATGTGACTGCTTATTCATAATACGCATTAACATGCTGTTTTGTAACACAATCCTTTTCTACTAAACAGTAATGTATCCTCAGCAATTAATTTGAGTACATTGCTAATTACTGTTTTGGAATAAAGTATTCACTTGAAACAAAGAGCTCAGTAAGTTGTAAGTGTTTCCGTGCATGCTGGTGTAATCAACATAAAAAATAAGATAAAAGAAATAATTAACAAAAATGAAGCTTTCGTTACATAAAATCAAAGGAAGGGGGGTGATGAAAACTAAATATTTACAGGTTGGGGCAGGGTTTTGCCTTGAGGAAATGAAGGATAGACTGGACTAAAGCGAACCGAATTATGTTCTCATATCGTTAAACCTCTTTCCAAATTAACTGTATATTTCGTGAAATTGGAATATTAAAAATATTATTACATTACCTCGTGCAACTTGATGCCTTGATGCTCTTCGCTTTTCTTTATTTGTTTCTGTATTGGATAATAGTAAATATATGAGAATTTTAAAGCATTTAATTGTGCAGACTTTAAGATTTAAATCACGCTTTTACTGTTAATTTCCGTACTTGCTTTGATCTTTTAAGTTAATGAGTTCATTTCCTGAATAAAATTTCACTACTTAAAATCTTTAAATTATATAAATATACGCATTACTCCATCTTTCATAATATATAATTTAAATAACGATACATAACATATCAAACAATTATAAAATGATGTTATTTCGATACGTAGAATTTAAACAATAAAAACCACTGCATGTAAATACATACACATAATTATTATTAACGTCTCTGCTTGTGTTAACAACAAAGGTGTTTACAGTTTACATGTCTCACAAAATCAATATTGAAAGTAGATCAAAAGCATCTCTCTTTGTTATATTAAGTGATAACACAACCGTGGGCGAAGTAATTTACACGCTGAGTCTCGAGTAATCTTCAGCTATACCTTGGTGTCGGTGCTGGTATAGACTATAGAGAAACTTATTTGAAAACTTCATCATATCATTTTTATGTCAAGGCCGAGTTTTTTCTATATAAACCTCATTATTCCCCATTCTCCTCCATCTAGTTTTTCACATAATGGATAAAAATTAATTTTGCTGTTTTATACAAAATTACACTTTGAAGTCTTTTTATGTGGCATACTGTGGCGAACGTAATGCGACATCTAAAGAAACAAAAATTCCAAAATTTTTAATAAAAATAGTATGCTCAGCTAGAAATAAGAATGAATATTTGAAGAGGCATGAAATTTCTTTTTTATTGTCGAGACTGCACCAGCAAGCAAGCACAAGCAAAACTTTCTTTTTGGCACTTTCATAGTAATTCTTAGTTTCTTACGTACAGATAAAACATAGGTCTACTCTCATTTCCTATTACGGTAATTTTCTTTACTGCTTGTTGTATTGTATTGTTAAAAGAAAAGAAAGTATACTGGTTTAAGTACTTTTTGAGCACACAGCAAATTATACCTCTTTTTACTTCTGTTCTAAAGCATGTACTATTTATTTACTACACAACATAACGGGTAGCACGTCGCCGTGTGTAGACAAACAAATGTGTTCTTGAATTTTTACTTTCGCATACGAAACCGGTCTGGTGCACACCTGCTGACAACAAAGAGTTTGTGAATTTCTAATTTACCATTTACCCTTTTTAATACTCAAAACTTTTCTGAATCAAAAGGAAATTTTCTTAGTACTATACATTTTCTTGGTGTTGCCTTATTATATAGAATGTATACTAGTGTACTTTCTCATTTTTTGATGAAGTCGAAGCATAATGGTGTATATTTATGCGCTGCTGGTAATAAATGGATGAAATGCACTTGTGAGGCAAGAATAAATTTTTAGAAACCGGGACAAAAAGCATTAAATACAGGAAATAAGCTGGAGAATTTTTAAAGAAAAACAATGTAAAGTGAAAGGATATACGACAGTTTTTCTTCTAAAAATGTTGAATTATATTAAAACTTTTTTCATTAAAATTCTTTCTGTATGGAATACAATGAATATTAGGGCAGTGCTTCTGTTGAAAACAGTGGTGGGTCGGAAACAGTTTTATAGTATTGACGAAACAAAGCAAAAACAGCACAAAAGTGATTATAAGTACAAAACACTAAAGTCTTTCCATTATTTACAAAATGAAATTTGAGCTATAGCAAAAATACGGGATAACACCAACACCTCTAAATAATGCATATAAATATCAATGGCTTTAGTCTTATTAATCTCTAAGCATCTTTATTTTCGTTGTTCTTTTTGTAGATCTTTTATTTTAATTTACTCTTTAGTGTATAAATACATACAATGGAAAAATGTTTTGAAGGCAAAGTTACTAAAATAATAATGATTTTAAAAAATGACTTTACAGGTAGGCCAGATACCGTGCATAATTGCACAGTGGCCAACCATTCGACAGATGCCGTATTTCTATATTGCACGGAAGGATTCAACGGTGGTCTGCCGCAGTCATTTATGCTAGAGTTATTTGATAGTCATTACAATAAAATACGAGCCAACATTACAAGCATTATTCCTGCATTTAGCGTCACTGGCCTTGAGCCAGGCCAGTCATATGTGGCTAATGTCTATGCCATCAACAACAAAGGAAGATCTGAGCCAGCCACTGTGTCGGTGTTCACCATGAGAAACCCTGAAAAAATTCGCACAAGAGAATCAGGTAAGCTGTTTTCCTATTGATTCACAGCGGTTTTTGTTAATCTCAAAAAACTTTTATTTTCACAAGCATCCATCCGTATATTTTGTTTGATTTTGATAGGTTATTTGAATTCGTCAATATTTAATGAAGGCTGAAGCAAAACTTGATATTACGTTATCCCCATCCTTTTACACCTTCAACCTTATGTGTTTGTTAGTTTGTTATTTTAATAGCATGAGATGAACTAATCTTTAACGTTTGGAACTAGCAGCATTTTATTTAAAAAATGATAGATAATATTTAGGCAAGAATATATATATATTTCGATTTATTATATGGGCTGTGTATCTTAATCTCATATTACATTGCCAATAAATCGGATTAAAAATAAAATTTACTGTAATCAAGAAGCAAAAATTTACTTCCCATACCGGGAATCGAACCCGGACCTGCCGGGTGAAAGCCGGCTATCCTAACCATTAGACCATATGGGAGGTAGGTGAAGAGAGGTGTTGAGTTACACAAACTGCCTTGGTTAGCATGAATTTGCTTGCATGATGATCAACCTGTGCACATGAGTAATGCAATGCGAGTGTGCAAAAGTTTTGAGCAAAGCAAGTGGGGCATTTTGTTTTGCCTGTAGCCTGTATTTACTGTACGTATTGTAAAGATCAATGATGTCATGATGTTTAATATTTTGCATGCACATATCGTATTTCGTTCGTCGTACATATAATCATAGCTAACGATATCATAGACATTTTCCGTGCTAGACTTTTTCTTTGTTAAAATAATTACGTTTTAAGTCGTAAATTCTAAATTAAATCTGTATTATTGATGCACCAACAAGAAATACAAACTAGGAAAAAATACAGATTACAAATAACTAAAGAAATGAAACATATTCTATATCATTATGTCGTTTGTTATGAAGTTTAGTGTAGGTTTTATTTCTAGTAATCTATGTCAAGTTGTGCTTCCCCTTGCCATTCAGTTCGCAGCAGGTACGGAGAAATGTGAACGATGATTTATTTGACTTTGCTGTTTTTGCTGATAAAATACACTCTTGAGAAATGTTCATAACTCACATTGCGTCAGCTCTAATTTGCACCATTGCATTTCATTCGAATGAAATCTTTTATGATAGATTAGCACTGGTCAGGCTACCATTCATATTATTATATTATGGAATCCTTTTCCATGAACTGAACATGAATGTATGTAGGATTGGGATTAACTTTCTACTAAAGTCCTAATTTTTAATTTAGTATTGCTAGTTACAGTTATGATATCTCGGAGAAATATAAGCTGCGAAATACAAAAAACTGCTTATGCTATTTACATCAAAGAGCGTTAGATGTTCTCATAAATCTATACAAGAAAGGATGTCAGATCAGATCGTTTTTCTGATGCAAAAAATATATAATTTGATTAACGGCAGCAATGAAACATGATGTGAACTCCAAGGTTCTTATTGGTTCCTTTGTGTACGTTTTTGTTGTGCTATTCTATTGGGCTTTGAACTGATATGTTCTTACTTTATCTGGCGAAACAACGTTAGTTTTTTTTGGAGCCACGTCATGAAACAAGAGGCTCTTCGTAGCAGTCCATATCATAATTGACTGTATTATATTATAGTGGTAAAGATTAACGATTAACCTGTTCAACGATTTTGCATTATTGTCCATAGCCTATATTTAATGGCTAAACTCAGACAGATAGTCGATATCTATTCTCGTGAGCTTTGAGTTACAAATGAAGGATCAAGGACTTTATCATGTTACCTATTTCTTCTTTTTAACTAACATATTTTGACCCATATCGCTCAAGTTAGGTGTATTAACCGTGTAAGCTATAAATTATTTTTAAGCCGTGTGAGCTAAAGGTTTAAAATTAAAAGTTTTAAATTCTGGAATATTACACTGATGTATTTTATCCTTATTCCAAATATATGATTTGTTCATAGATATTTTCCCTTTTCTTTCAACTTCAATGTAATTGCAAATTGGTGGTTTCTCTATTTCAGAAATTCCCCGTGCAAATACTCACATTCAGCTTTCTCCCACGGTGAGTATCGTGATTGGGGTTTGCACAGCCCTCGTGATCGTGTCGATTGTAGTAATTGTGCTGAGAATCTATTGTGCACGAAAGAGGAATCGTGATCGGCGAAGACGGGACAAGGCTACCACTCCGCTAAAGACGGACACCTCTGAAGGCTGTGATCCTGATGAAAAGAATCCAGATGTCATTCCACAAGGTATTGTCAAATAACAAAAATTTATTTCGCTTTGATTTACTTTCAATTTCGTGTGACAAAGCGTTTGATCTTAAGAAAAAGTAAAAATTCATATAAATACATACCGATATTTTTTAAACTTTAACTGAACATGCAAATATTAAATTGGTGTAATCCCTATTATTATCAAAATAATGCCTTCATAATCTATATACAACTTATTTTATCTATAGAAAATAAAATTGCAACTGAAATTTCAAATATTATGACACAGTTTTTATACTTTGTTCCTGTCACCACCCTAAGGTGGCATTTGGCTTACTTCTCTATGAAGAAGATGGAGAAACTACGTACTTCTCTTCAAAATGATGCTTTGTCTGCTCTATTGCCACCAAAATGTATTAACTTTCAAGTAATCATAGTACTTTTTACGTCGTTGCTTATCTTATCCGGCTTTGTTGGGACTCTCAACTTCGTACAATCTGTATTCGATCCATACTTTTACTATCCTCCAGCAAGCATCCTTTTAAGAAAATAGAATGCAACGTAGTGACAACCTCTTGAAAAAGTGAAAAGTAAAGTAAAAAAATTCCATAAAGTTGCTTAACACGATTTTGACTTTTTATATGAAGTAAAAGGCCAGGGGAGAAAGTAAGAGAAAGACGGAACGAAACATATTTTCTGTTATTAGAAGAGAATATAGCCCTTCTCCTACTGTTCAATATACAAGGCACTGTAAATATACTTCTGAGAAAAGGAAAAATTAGGTAAAAATTATGGCTTGCAGTGCAGTCAGTTGGTGGCCCCTAACTCGACTCCCATCTTTACAATGGAAACAATACACTAACGTAACTATTTTACTTCTTGGGTTTTAGTGTTGGTAAAGGTACTACACATGAAAAAACACGACATGATGGTTCGGTGCACGGTGGTAGTAGGTAATCAAAGCTAAAAGCTTTCTCGACAGAAAGAAGAGAGAGAAATTTCAGAGAAACACTTTTAACTGTTACTTCTCCGCCGAGTAGTCGGACATTCATACAGAAAAGTTTACGTCATAAAAAGCGCAGTTGGAGATCTTCAATGTCCAGCTGAAGTAATAACGGAGAAAGTAGCATGGAGGCAAAGAACTTAAAGAAAATCAAGGGTAGTTTTGTGTTGCCACGAATAGTGAGTCCATTGCCTTGATCTTTAAGCTATTTTACATTATTGGAACACTTTAAAAAAGAGAACAAGGCCTGCTTTATGATAATCCTTGCATTACACGAATTACACCAACTGCTGCTCTAAATGCTTTCTACCCTGTCAGTTAACTAGTTTTCGGAAGATATGAAAGAAAAAGCAGTTTGCTTTTCTTATACGCTTGTAAGTTGGTGGAAACGTAATTTTTTTTTGAATTATAATCACATCTTTTTACCATCTTTATCCAACAGTACCATATGTTCATTTTTACTTACATTACTACCTGCAGAAACAAACGTTTGAATTGAATCTTGCTCTCTTCTATGGCTGGTAGAACCTCTTCCTGGACGAGTAATCTTTTAGTGTCTACAAGGGGCACCATTGTCGAGATCAGCTTGTCTGTGGGGAAAAGGAGCAATAGTAGTACAATGAATATGCTTGTTTCTTTATCATCGAACAAATCTTAACAACTATCTGTTAACCAGCATACAATAATAGAAAACAATCATGTGCATCTGATATATCTACACACAAATAGTGTTACAAACACTCATTCAAAGTATAGCAGGTAAAGGTATAGCATTTTTTCATAACGAGACATATATTACAAGGTTTAAAATAAAACTGAGATAGGAGAGCACCTGATGAATCCTAAAATGTCAACAAAAGGCAAGGACAGCTGCCGACTCAAAAACTATTCATAAGTATGATTAATTCAACTTACCTATAATATGCTAGTAGAGAGCATCTCGGCTTCAATTGATAGTCTTTGTTGTTTACGTATCTGCTATATAAATCTTCCCAATTCTATTTTTGTCCTGTTCTAACAATAATAATAGGAAGCAATCAAGGAGCCGCAATTGTTTAAAAAGGCAGACTTCCATTTATTGAATTGAGAGTGGTTGTTCATGTCACTGTCCTCGATAAATGCCGTCTCATAAAATGCACATTTTATATTCTTCTCTATTATAACTGCTAGTGCTACCGATTCCGAATGAGTTTTTGCTTTACTTTCATCCAGTGAAAGTCGACATTATTCTTTTGTTTTACAACTGGAGAAAGAAGAGGACGTGTGTAATATTAAGAAGGGAATTTGTCAAGTTGTAAGTGTAAGCCATTCTCATTTTGCTCAATCAATATCCTTGCTGCTTACTCTCGCGCGCGCTCTCTCTCTCTACTTCACTTTCTTTACAAGGATCTCTTTTCTCGCACTCGCTCATTCGTTTATTACGAGTGCCTACTTACTTAAAGAGAACAAAAACATGGAAAGAATGAACTGATGTGGTGCTGGTGGTAGTGGAAGCGATGATGATATTGGTCTACCCAATACTGATTGCTGGGTTGGTTGGTTTTGGTCGGTGGTCAATGATGCTGTTGTTCAATGAAAAAAAAGAAAAAGTAATTTAGGGATTGCTCCTTCTCCACGAACGAAATCATGATTGGGACTATAAGGCTTTCCATCTATAGCTTAGCCTATGCACATTTATTGAAGTCTAGAGAAGGCTCTACAGGTAATACGGGAAACACAGGGAGCGCTTACTCTTTTTATATACCTTTACTATGTTTGAAAATAGATGTCCACTTTTTCGTTTTGTCTGACAGCGTAGGAGTGGCAGCTTTGATTGAACTAATTAAGTTGTGCAGTGATGTTGATGATTTAAGCTATTATTGAGGAGGGAATCAAGTCTTAGTTAACTACCTTTTCTACTTAACTGTTACAATATAATGTAGAAGAGATCAATAAAAGAGAATCTGCAAGCTTTGATTGTAGAGAAGTGTGTAGACAAAAATATAAACGGACAAGGGAATAAAAAGCACGCAGGTTACTGAAGCATTCGCTTCGTATGTGTATGGAATGATACAATCGCTTGAAGGCTGTGTTCTTTTTGGTCGACGACTACAAAAAATATTTTCGCAAGTCTATGTTTTTCCTTTCTCTTTTGGTGCTTTGTTGGTTGCGTTTGAAATTTCTTGACCAACTTTTTTAACAAAGCCGGCAAAAAGACACATGATTGCTTGCAGTTGATATTGTTCAGAGAAAAGAAAAAACGTATTAGTTGTAGAAGATGATGAAAATGCACAAAATTTCGAATGAGTTGTACATATTTACCATGTCATAATAGTAGTGAGTATTGTATGAAGTTCTAACCTTCTTTTTCTATATTTCTAGACTCCGATGAAGTGGAGTATTACCGCAAACGTCAGCAACACATATCGACGATTGATACGTCTCCAGCTCGTGTTACCCCTGGGGGGCTTCCTGGTTACTGTACACTACGAAACGGAGGAATACCTCTTCAAGATCTCAACAACATTGGAACTCGGCCAAAATTCATGGTAAGTTGGAGGTACTCTCCCTCTCTTTCAGTTTATTGTTTGTCCTTAGATCGTTGGCGCTAGCTCTGGTTGGGTTAGATAATATGGGTTTCATGATGCTACGCTGTGTGCTTTATCCTTTTCTGCATGCAAGCATATGTAGGCATGTGCCTATTTTCATACAATGTGTGTGCATTAACATCGTGTATATTAAATAAATTGTCACATATCACAATCAAGCAGTACCAAACAAAACAATCTATTCATACGGTTAAGAATTCGATGGAAGAAAAACTTTTCTTTAGCTCACATCCGGACTAATGACCTGTATTCCCACGTGAATTTGCACTGTCATTTTTTACTCACATTTTCAGTATTCTGGAACAAGAGAAAAGCACGCATTGCGTATGAACTGTGCATCAGCCTCTATAAATATATTAACGGAAGTCATATATAGTTCTTCCTATTATTGTAAAGGAACTTGAAGAAATAAAGGAAATGAAGGAGAAAGCAAAAAAAATCCTGTGGTAGACAGATACTCCATGTCACCGTCAACCGCCAACATACTTAAATGGCCATATCATTTATGTACCAACAATATATACAGAAAATATTGGTACTGGCTATTTGGTGCGTTTGTAAGGGAGTCTCACAAAGGCGCACATTCAATGACAGTGTGTATGACAGAGAAAAGTGTAGCAAATGGGCAGTCATCAGCAGTAGCGACAGTCATAAGTTGCGGAATCGAAGCAAGCAAGTAAGGCTAAATGCAAGTACACATTAGTGTTGGTTGTATAAATGTACATGCGTTCTCCTTTCTGCAATCTAACTACGGCGAACCCTACTAATGGGATCTTCATTTCATCGGAAATAGCGTTGGGCCGTTCATGGCCGTTAAAATGCAAGTCAGCAATGGTGGCTAAGTACAAGACATTAGGAGAAAAGTGTGTATAATAGGCCATACGCAGTTGGTTTTCAAAGATTCAAACAAAGCGCTAAAAGCTTTACTCACACGAGCTATTTGTTCTTCACACAAGACACACTATAAAATAAAATAATGTGAGCATCATCGTCATCATCATTTTCGTGAAGTGTATATGTACTGCGTACTTTCCAATTCTTGAAAAAAGTAGGAAAAATCCTTCAAGAGCTTTTGTTTGGAAATGAGTGTAAGTATTAATACCCCTGCCCCAACCACCAATGTACTTTTTCGAGCAGTAAAATAAAGCAAGTAGGCAGTTTGTGGTTTGGGTTTTGGAAAGAAAAAAATTTAGCATCATTTGGTTCAGCGGTCTGTTGGTGATGATGGTCCTGGATGGGGCTTACATTAAAAAGCTGGAAAATCGCTGTAAAAGCCAGCAAATCTTTGTTGCAGTGGAAAATGTCTTAACGAAGAAACTCAAAACTGTGTATATACTATGGAGCGTTACAATAACCCATCATTTCACAATATCAAGATTTTTGCTTGGCTGACTCGCATATTACACGCATACTTGTAGTCGTCACTTGTTTCTCATTTAACTTATCACAGCATAACAGTTTCAGTTTCAACAAATGAAACCATTAGCGAGGAAAAAGACTTATTTATTATAAAATGCTAAAATTTTAGAAGCTTTAATATTTCCTGCTGACATTATGTTGCTAAATGAATGTTAGGTATTTTCTACTGTATGTATATGAAATATGTTTAGAACATATTCTAAATTACGGAAATGCATTTATCTTGTATATGCTCAGCTATGTTTTAGTTTGAATCATTTTCCTTCTTCCTTGGGAACTTTCCTTCACTTTCGTTTCTTTCTTGTAGGCCAAAAGAGAATAAGTTTATATGTTTCTATGAAGCACTTTTACTTCTTATAGATATGTTCTATCCATAAAGGTTTAGAGCTGGTAACAAGAGAGGAGGTAATGAGGCAAGTTAATGTGGAGTGTATTGTTTTTGCAAGATGATTAAATGCTAGAAAAGTGGCATAGACGGCCATTGAGCCCGAGTCAAGTAAATTGCCTGTATAAAGTTTAAGGCTACATTCTGGTACACACATAAGCACATACTCGTATATGATATTAGGTTAGTTTAGTATCTGTATTTTGTAGAGATCGCCAACATTTGTAGCATTTTGCTAGTTAGAGGGTCAAGTATATATTTACGTATTAGGATTGTAGTCATGCAGGCTACTTATATTATATAGAGGATGCTAATCTTGCCAGCGACAAGAAGGCGGACTCGAAGATTTATTTGTGTATTCACTCAAGGGAAAGTGCATATAATGATCTTGTGCATTGAGGTCTTCTTCTGCTAGCCTACTGTGGGGAACAGTTTTATAATGCACATTATATCGCTTTTTTATACGTGTATCATCAACAGTCGTATGTTTAGTTTTCTTTTTCTTTCTCATAAAAACGGATAGTTGGGAAGAAAAGAAGAGATGCATTCAATCAAACCAAAAAACGAAAAAGTTAATTCTTATTCCTTCTATTTCAGCGATTACTATTATTGCAGAAAATTACTGCTTTATGTGCCATTTTTCAGGGATGAAACAAAAGCAATAAAAAAGTAATCATTTTGTGTGTTGGCGTTGCTAATTTCGTTCCTCCGTGCGTTTCTGTTCTCCCATTAACTCTGATCGTCATTTTCTATTTGAGCTCGCTTTATTAATCACACAAACACACATTTACTGTTATAAGAACAAAGCATACAACACTGCCAGTCAAGAAAATGCAAATTGTTGTAGATTAGTTTCATGAGTTGTGAACCTCACATGTTATGTATGTGTTTCTCTTTTTATATTTTTCAATCCAATGCGAAGAAATAACAAGCAACACATAAATTTGCTTAAATACCATCATGAACAAGTAGGCATACGGAAAATGGAAAATTATGGAGCCAATGCTTGTTAGTAGCTGTAGAACCGTTTAAATTTCATGTGTACTCTGTACGTGTATAATGGTATGTATTGTTGACAAATAATTCCTGTGACAATGATGTAAATAACTTGTCATTAATCCCGTAAAAAGGAGGACAGCATAAAGCATTATTATATACACAGGGAAATTGGAATGAGCTGCAATTAGAAATGACGACGTCTCTGTATAATATACTAATGCACATAAATATCTAAGCTGCCTGGTTTGGCTATTACTTCTTGTTGTGAGTGAACAAAACACAAAAACCCAACAAACAGTTTAAGCTTTTCTAGGTACCACAACTCGTCAGATTACCTTGCGGACCTCAAATTGTAATTCATCATGAAGAGTTTCTGCAACTGTTGTTTGTCGTTCCCCTACACTTTGCCTATTTTCACGTTGTTGTTCCCGTTGTTGCTTGCTGTGAAAATCCTTTTTCTGCCTTTCCAGTCTAAAACTGTGGCGTATTTTATTGCAGTCATGCCAAAGTGAATGATACTTGGTTGGTACTTTCTACAACCACTAGCACCACGTATATAACAAAACAACGACGGTGACAGAATCTACAACGATGGAGAGTAATTCATTCAGGTCACCGAACAAATAACAATGTCTTCTTGTTGTTTTTCTGCCTTTTGCTGGCTTGTTTGCGTGTCAGAGTAGTAGAAGTACTAGTAGTAAAACTCTCACACGGATACAGAGAGAAAATACAAAGCCATGTACACATAGGTATTTCGTGTACGCTAACTTTTTTCCTAGCATAAAATCCTTTTTACTACCACAAGCACAATGTGTGTAATGTATAGAACAAGTAAGTATAATAAAAATTTGGATATAATACTACTAGAGGAAAAGAACAATAGTATATGAAGAGCTGGGTGTTGGAACACAATTTCTCCTATTCTTATTCTTCCTCTTCTCGTCTTCAAACTAAACAAGTCAAGTCAGTCATCTATTTTACTTTAAAATTATTTGAACTGAGGAGAGAACTGGGGTTACAAAACGAGTAAAGTGAAAACATGCAACTTGTGACTTGACTTGACACAGGACGGTAATGGCAAACTGGTGCACAATGCCTTTATTGTTGTTGTTAGTGCCGTTGCGTTCTATATTGCCAACATATATCTGTAGGTACATACTTTTCATTCTCTATTGTAGGATCGGTCGTTGCTTTGTTGCGAAATGACGCCACATTCCTTACTGGTTCATCATAGATCTTGTTGGGCGTTTTCATTCCTCACTCACGTACACCGATGCCTTCTTTTATCTTTTGTCGTTTTCACGATTTTGTCATCCACTGTACAGTTATATAAGAACCCCAAACCATTGCGTAAATTTCTCTACATTTATTTTTTGTCGCTGGTACTAACGGTATGCGAAAAGAAACAGCTCGGAATTGCAGATCTTTAATCAACCTTGTGATGTTGTGAAACAAAAAGTGATACAAAGCGGTATATTTAATGGCAACGAATCATCAACTACCCCTTTCGCTTTTCCACTTTTGTCTATTGGTTGACTTAACTTTTGGCAGAACTAAGATTTTGTAGTAGCAGGCTGTTGTTTGTTGTGTGCAAATACAACTAATCTTTTATTATTTGGTATATTCTTTTAAAGATCACGTAAAGGAATGCATTACCATAATTTTTTCTCTGAAATTTTGGTAATTTTAGAAAAGAAGTTTGGCTTTCAAAACATGTTCATCAATGTTGTCACAACGTGTTTTAAAAGCAGCGGGAGATAGATTTCTTGAACCAGAGTCTAGTAATAAAATTATGTTTGAAATTAGTGGCTGGATGAAAGAAATTATAGCATCGTCATACAAATAGCTCTATAATTTAGAAGGGGACATTAAGGGTACACTGCCCTGTTATTAATTTCTTTTTGTTGTAAACGAATGGTGAATGGTAAACAAGTTGCAAACGCGTAATAATAATACAGAAGGGGTCAAAAGATATTTTTCAATTGTGTTAAGTCCATTTCCGTAATTTGTAATAAGAAGTCGTCTTTTTAGTTAGTACATTGCTCCGGAATAAAACATTTCGGGTTTATCATAGAAAATGTTCAAATGTAAATCGGACCTGCACATGTGAAATAACTATATTGGAAGCAAATATTTATGTTTGTCCATTTTTTCAGAGAGAAAACTATTATTACTTTGTTTAAGTGCATTCTGTATGTCCATTTAAGATTTCATGGGAATTCAACTTACATATTTATTACAATGGGTTTGGTGGGTCAGTCGTCGTCCGCCTTGTAGTTTTACGTTGCATTTATACAATAGCAAACTTTATATTGTTAGATGTGCTAGTCTTTATGTGATACTATTAACAAAAATAAGTGTATTAGACGGGAAAAGAAAATTGGAATATTTCAGTAGTAAGCATAAGATGCATATAAATACAAGATGTTGTTGTCTCATGTCTCCTTCATCCTTCTGGTCTCAATGTTAAATAGTCCAGAAGAAAATGTATGTATAATTTTGGACCGTCAGATACACACTCAGAAAATAGGAGGACAGAGAAAAGACGACATGGCATTTATTGTAATAAATACTAGAGTAGCACGATAGAAAACTTGTTCTTTCTGTTACATTTTTCCTTAATATTATTGCTACTGCTCGTCTTTTTGTATTCTTCTTAGTGGCCACGACTGCAACTGAAACAATTTTCCTGATAGTACACATATATAGCCCTCCTTGTAATACAATACGACTGTTGATAACAAGTACCTATGTTTACGTAATGTGTGCTTCCTACGCTTAAATTCTTTGCCGTCTCATCAATTGAATTTGTTAGTGCAGGCAGCCTTTTGTTAAGAGCATTTAGACATTATTATGGTAAGTACTACATACTACATCTACACAAGACGATCACAAGGAGGAAACGCCAAGGAATGATCATTGACTTTCAATATGTGTCCATTAAAGAGACAGAGCAAAAATAAGTTGTTCAGGTCACACAATCTTAACTCCCTCCAACTCGAAAATTTTTGCATTCCCAAATGTAATCCTAGCCAACTTCGTTTGCTAACATTTGTTGAAAAGAATAAAGGCGAGCGTAAAAGGAATTGATAAAAAATGCCTGTACCAAAACCAAAGGCACTACCTACTAATCTATTTTTATCTTTTCTTCGCTCGGTCAGTTGGCTGATTTTATTTGCGAGGAGGACGACATTGCTAAAAAGAAAGTTAACAATATTTGTAGTAGTCGTTGTTGTACGTAAGTGTTCTCCACCGCTGCTCTCGTCTTAGTTCCGTAACTAATGATAATGAAGAAAGACGGGATGACAGGGTGAACAGTGCAAGGAACCTACATAAATATTGTACTAAACTGGCTAGTAGTAGTGAAAGTAGAGGATAGAAGACACTTTCAGGGTGAAATTTCAGATAAATACAACTTTGTGAGTTTACTACTTATACTGCACTGTCTATAATTTTACCTACACTTTGAAATATTTGAAATGAAGAGAAAAGCATCGGCAAAGGACTGTCCTACAAACTTTGTCATGTCATTACATTTAAAGAATCCTCGAATTGAAGTTTATGGTTTACTTTTGTACGTAAAAGTAGAGTAGAGCCATTCGATTGAATATTATCATGTTGAGACAGTAATTTGGTAGGCTCAAATGCTCCATTTAAAGAGCTATCTTTTTGTATATGTACCTGTTTCCCATTATCTCTATTTTCAACTACTGCTTTTTGATGTTTCAAGCAAACTTTCGAATGTGTTTTCAAACATCAGCCTTATCATTGCAATGCATAAGGTTGGAAATGGGAATAGGTAGTAATAACGCTGTGGAGTATCGCTTGTTATAAATGTAAATGACTTCAGTGGTTAACCCACTTCATATTACTTTGGTTCTGCTGGTACTACACTAGTGAAAATCGACAGTAAAAGACGTAATCAGTCTAGAAACATCAGACACATCTGTACTGCACTAGAAATGGGGGAAATGAGGACGATAATGGTAATATATACTTTTTCATTTCCAATGAAAACATCATCTAGTACACTCTTAACCTCCTCTACAGCCTGTTTTCCTATAGTATATTATTGCCTTTCACTTTTTATTGAATTGCCACTTGTTCCACATTCTGTAGGTCGTATTATCGCATCTCAACTTTCATCACGGCATTCGTTTCAAGTGCTCTTTTAAAACAAATAAAATTAACATTGCTGAAAACAACAATTACTTAATGTCGTTGTTGTTGTTTTCTGCTTCTGCATAATAAACAAGCACCTACATCACAAGTTGCAAAATGATTGTATTGTGAGCGACTTTTAGCGCGGGACCTTGGATTGCACAAAAACTATGTCTACATTTTCATTGTTTGTTTTTCAGTGTATTTCAGTATTACTTTTCTGAAAAAAAAAGGTTTTTTGCTTGCTTGGCAGATTATCAGGCAAAAACGTGATATAACGTAAAATTCCAGAGTTTTTGCACAGTATTTTACATATTTTGTATATACGCCAATGCCTCTCTTCAAAAAAACGGGGTATTATTATAAAATGTGATGATGGCATTAGGGAATTAATAATTTCCCTCTTTTGCTTTCTTCTTTTGTAAGTTGAATTTGAAAGGCTTGTGTAGAGTATGGTACAAAATGGTAATAATAGTAATAAAAACACTGTGAAGTATCACAGTATTTATTTATAATGTCGGAGTGTACATATTTGTCAAAGTTTTAGTCAGTAGTCGCGTAAAAGAGAAGAGACTCATAATGCAGAAGAACGGCATTCGAATGCAAGCATAGCCCAAAAACGTATAGGGTAATATAATAATAATGAAGATAAAAATAATGCAAAAAGTTTTTTGTGGGTTTTGTACAAACAAGAGAAGTCGGAGAACTAGTTAGTCTAGTAGCGCAGTGATGAAAGCACAATGGGAAAAGAAGAGGAACATGGCTTGCTGTATAAAACTCAAAGACCTTGTTTTGCAATGATGTAACACTACTATAAATACCAGTCTTGATGCTTTTGGATTGAAATGAAAGGCTTTTTACCCTTCTGGGGAAGAAAAGATAAATGTATACGTATAAGTGTGTACGGATTTTTTTGAAAAGTATGAATTCAGGAGAAGGGCTTCATTTTCATTATATATTATATTTTGTATGCATATATGATACTTTTCAAAGCTTGTTTGGAAAGATGAAAATAATGGGGTCGACAGTCGGTCGGACGAACGGAGTGTTTTGGCAGAAACTAATTGATCCACTCACTATAATAGCACTACACACTAGCTCCTCTTCTTCTCTTACTAATGCTTATTTTGGTGTTACTGTGCAAAAATGTTT
>JAQFYG010001160.1:0-20875 GCA_034694325.1 Entomobrya corticalis
CAGGGACGAAAGGGTAAGGTAAGAATAAAAATAGAAAACAGACTTAAATATATAGCGTTGACTGCTCGCATCAAGTAATATATTCGCCGCGAATTTCAAATTACGACAAATATAAGATTGAATCTTACGTAGGCATTCAGTGCAGATCCTTTATCCAATTTTTTTGCAATATTACGTAAATATAATGCTTGATGTGCTTGTTTTATGAACGGGAAAGGAAAAGCTCAACTGATATGATATGTTGCAGATTCAAATGTCAGATGATACCCTCCATAATATATGCTTTTCTATTCTGATGTTCTAAAAATGTACGTTTGTAATACCGACTTGTAAGCAATAGCATCTCACTTGCTGACTTTGATATTTTATGGTATGCCATATTATTTATGATGATATATAGTAGAGTACTTGTATGCACGAAAGCTACCCGTATGCCAAAGTTATCTTTTCAGTGTCTTTCTCTCATGCCCTTCCTGTTTCGTTTACACATGTAATTTTCATTGCTCGTGTTGTTGTTGTAGTTGTAATGTAACTGCAAACATGTTACTTTTCTAGAAGATGTTCTTCTATCATTTTTTATTTGGTTTACTGTTGTTGTTGCTGCTACGTACTTATACAGACCTCATTTTAGATATTTGACAGGTTGCAATATTCATATATCATTCATTGTTGAGCCTTTTGGGAATTTTATATTCTTGTCTTTTTTAATAACATAATGCATTTCTCTGTACATTTAGCATGTTTATGCGTTTTTGGTGAAAAATTTCTTCCTACCTATGCAAGTAAACAGATAGGGAAGGAAAAGGATCGATGTACACTATGCTTCTTTGCTATTGGAGCAAAAAGTGGAACATTAAGGATCGTACTTTCAGCTTCATTTCTCTTTGTATCAATCTCAAATCTTCTGTTTGGAAAACATGCCTCACATTCAATTACATTCCATCTGATGTGATCTCATTCAGTCTAGTCTACACTTATGCCTTTAGCAGAAATACGCCTGTTTACTGGCACACTTTTGTTTTAGTACACTTGTTGTTTCATAAATAAAGTTCAAGTACCGTTAAAACAATCATTTTCAATTATTTTCTTTTTAGGTCCAGTTGATTGCCATTTCGTCGGGTGTAATCCTACTGGGCTTCCTTGCTGGTTTTTTCGTAGGCGTAAAAGAGAGGACCTCAAAGGAAACGTCGAGACATTTTAATAAACATCATTTAGGAGCTGTCACAATTGGTTCGACCAGTAACGCAGACACGTTGACAGGAGGGAGCATTTTTCATGAAAATCCGGAGACCTTTTATCACAATGTAATAAACGAAATTAAAGGCGCAAACATTCAGCATAGTATGCAGTAAGTGAATGGACAATTTTTACACATTAGATAAATGAATAAAGTATTATTCTTAAAATGAATGAAATAGAAAATGGGACAAAGTCAAGCTTTGTTAGGTACTTTATACGGACGAGAAAAAATATACCGTTTTCATCATAAAATGTGTTTATTTGTTGATATCATAAATAATGCTTACACAGGCGAATGAGTCAAGAAGAGCATCAAGCAGGAACACCCGAAGCTAAATCCATGGCTTATGCCGTTCGAGATCTGTGGAGAGGTTTTGGAGTATCCGTCCGTATTGAACAGCACAAAACCCTGATAACAAGGTAATGTGTCTTGTGTGTGTACCCCTTTTACTTTACTTTCTCTGCTTACCATATTTTCTTCTTTTCTTTTTATTATCAAAGTGGTGGTATGTAAAAATATGTACAACCGCGTTATCACATTTTCTCTTGAAAAATAGACGTTTCACATTTTTGTCTGAAGTTGTTTCTTCGTCTGCTTTTCATCCAACTTTCCTCTCGTTCTCTCTCAATATATCTTTCGTGCTCCTCTCTTTAAGCTTTTTTTTTGTTAAAAGAACTTTTTTATCTGACGAAAGGAAAATAACAGTTAAGTTGTGTGAGTGAGTGTATAGTCTGTTTCAATTACAAAGAGTGGAGAGCACATTCCAAGAAGGAAAAGCCTGAAATAATTTATCAGAAAGGAATATCTCTGTTGAATTCTAATGAGATACAAGTATAGTCTTTTCTAGCAGTGTTTTATGTTTTAGTACAATTTTTATGAGGAAAGATTTTCTCTAATTTCATATCGTTTTATATATGCTTTGGAATGGCTGGATTGTCTTGCCCTTTGCATATTATAACGGGAGATTTTGCGAGAGGTATTGTTTTAAAAGTGAAAACGAATGATAGGGAATGTATGAACTATACAACTTATAATTGTGAAAAGGAAGGTTTGAGGAAACCTATTTTCTCTGTGTCTTTACATGTTTTTCTCTACTTCTTGTAAAAGGATTAGATCAAGGTGATTTTTCTGCTGTTATACCCTGCATGAATTTGAGTTCAAGAGAAGGAAAATATCGAAAAGAAGAAATGTATTCGCTCCGATTTCAAAAATCCATCGAGGCTTGAAATGAGAGAAAAATTGGATTTTAAGTATTCTGCTCAGAGACTTGGATGTTTCCTAGCTCTCAAAAAAGTCTCCTAGAGTTTGAGTTTTGACTTGTAGTCAGACAGAGAGAAGAAGAGTGGCTGTGACGTATAAGCGAAGAATCGTTGCTTTCACCGGAAGTTCTCTTTTAAACAAGTACTAAGACCGTAGCTAAGGCTATAAAGTATAAAAGTATATACTAGTGGCGGGAAAGACAATCTAGATGCTATACTGTAGAAAAGGGAACAAAGGAGGGAAGGTTCAAAAATTCAAAGCAAACTCTTGAAAACTGGAACTGTTTTATAGTCAATGTCATATAAGTAGTCAGTATCATATTGGGGTCGTGGTTTCTGTGGCATAGACTATAAATATGTGTTATCTGTACATATACCCAATGTTATGGTCTAGAGTGGTAATGTAATAAGAGGTGCTTACTTAGATATATTAAGGACCCAGAACCACGCATACAAAATCTTAGACCTTCATTTTCAAAAATCTTAAAAGATAAAATTGTTGTACATAAGAAATGCATTGAATCTAAGACACTTTATGCTAAAGTGAGTAAGTAAGAGTAACAGTGATGACAGCAGCAGCAGCAAGCATACATCTCTATATACGGTTCCAGTGAGTGCACCGTCCATGTAATACGACAATACACAGAATGGAAGTTGCTCAGCGAGTTGATTCCAATATCCCTTGTGATTTAGTGATAAAAAATCTGAATTGACTGTATACATGCTCATGGAATTCCCCATCCATTCGCTACCAGCAATACTGAGAGTCGCTTTGTGTATGTCCATGAAACAAAAGCCAGTTTAACCATGAGTACTACAAGATAGTACTAGTCAGACGATATTGCATTAAAAGAATTCTTAGAGCAGAGTAGAGACGAGGAAAGAGGAGAAATAGTCTCCTTCGCATATTAATCTACTTTTTTCGATTACATCGGCTGAAAAGATTACCGCACACGTATTCATTGTTATTACACAATGCTTTTTTCATGACTTCGACGAAAGTATGAACAAGATGAAGAAGTAGAGTAGATGGAAAGAAAAGTTGTAGAGCTTTTTTTTCAGGAGAGAGAGAGAGAGAGAAAGTGCTTAGTCGAAAAAGTACATATAATATGTTTTATACCCACAAAGAGATTTAGAAAGTTTATATATTACAAGCGGTGGTGTGTATGCGATACGGCATGTAATTTGCTATCATACAAAGTGCTTAAAAAGGCGGTGTTTATTATCTTTGTTCTCTCTTCTCCCTCTTCTCTTCGATGTGGTATCTCTATACACACTGTCGGCTTTCCGAGAGAGAAACTAAAATCCGGTTAGAAGAGAGCCGCACTGCAATTATAGTGGGCTATGGTGTGATGATGGTGTGTTGGCTTGTTTAGAATTTGAGATTGTGCTGATGATGACGATGAGTATGATCATGATCATCATAGCGTTGATGATAGTGGTTCCGGTGGTGCTGGTTTTACAATACTTTTGTGCACATTATATCCAATTTTTTGGGCTATTGCATTGATACGCCAATAGGTATATGTTTATATGAATGATACGTTAATAACCTTTGCGTTCTGGTAATATATCTTCTTAAGCTTCATGACATTTTTATGCCTTACTTTTTCACTGACTTCTCCCGCTTCAAAACGGATAATTGGGTGCTAAAACAAACTTATGATCTGAATTTTGTATCATTCTCTCTTTTCATGCGATGCTGGGCACTGACTCTTGCAGAACGGATTCTTTCAACTATGTCGAAGTGCTAGATGCGAACAAGACAATCGTTTTCACAACATCTAAAATTGGCGATGACGTGAATCTCCCAAATTCTAAACCCATAGTGGCCTTTTCTCCGTCAGGAAACTGCAGTGGTAAGTACAAGACCAGAAGCAAACCATTTAGTAATAATAGCAATTTCACTAGTGCTCTCTGCCTTATTCGCTTATGTGATGATAAGAGAAGATCTTATGATGACGTGTTAGAATTTTCACTCTAGCCAGAACTATTGAATTGTCGAACGTGTTTCATAATGATATTATTCAATGGTTATTATTCTTTCTACGTGAATAATAAAAAATTTGCTCCCACATATACCAATAACGAATGTTGAAATGCTTTCTTGCATGGTTTATATTACCAGAGATTCTAGCAGGTGTTCCTCATAATAATAATAATGGTATTGTTAGTAACGTACCATCATCAGTATTATCAGTATGTTCATACAATATTATTACTTTCTAGAAGAAAATATGTGATATATGCGTGTAAAAAGAGAAAAATAAATGAGCTTTCTTTAAATTTGTCGTGCTATTTGTAATGATACTTTATGTATGTATAAATAGGTGGATGTATTATGTATAGGAAAAATACCAATGATAATCTAATCATACATTAATATCCTCAGGGAACTGAAAAAGCTTTCAGGCTATCATTTTCCATAAAGCACAAGCATGGATGGAACTCGTGAAATTTGTGATAGGGATTTTTATTCAAAAAATGTCCTTAAAATTGTAAACCAGAGCGAACTCTAAATTTTATATCAGAGATATATTATTTTGCTATATTCGGATATGCACCTTTATACCCGTACTATTTAGTTTCATACAGTTCTACAAAAAATGTGAAAAATTGCCGAGTTGATGTAGGCAAGACTTTATACAAATGTGCTGCAAAAGTATAGAGTGCTAATGAGCATATATGCACCATAATCCATTATTGTATGTAGCCACTTGTCACAAGGGAAAGAAAACTTACCATTATAATGATTAAAATGACTATTAGCTTTCACACAATTTGCATTTTATGACCCGTAGGAACATTAATCTACGGACATTATGGTCGCTTACAAGATCTACAGCTGCTCCGGAAGTTACAAATCCCTCTGAATGGATCGATAGTACTAATACGATTTGGCAGCCTTCATCCATCAAATGTGGTAAGTAAAAACGGGACTGTTTACAGTAGTCTCTTTCTCTTTAGTTTCATCCCGTCAACATAACAGTATAAAGCAATAAAGTAAACAAACTTATCAGCTCTCGTTGTCGACGTACATAGAGCTTCATCTCATGATAGCACATCTTTTTACACACAGCGTATATTATTATTATGATTGTTGGCATTAAATTATGATGTGATCTGGTTTTCAAGAAGATAAACGAAAAATATTGAAGAAGATCGAGCTTTGGCAGTGTGGCACGGCGACTATAACTTAATGCTTTGCGCCATAATAATAATTTTTAAAAAGCAGCAGAGTTAAACTGAGTTAAAATGAGCTGTTTAACGATTTTTTCAGCTATGTGTATGTGCTTTTAACTCGACGAGATGAAATAGTAGACAGAAACCACACAAGTATACTCCATACCATGAGAGATGCAAGCAGCGACGAGCGAGTAGTAACAAGTTATTCTCCCGTTTATGATCGTTGCTGCTACTTTTCTTAAAATATTATGTACATCAGCGCAGTAGAGTCAAGCTATGTTTTAAAACGGGTTCATGCTTCTCTTCTCTCCTACTATTTCATGCTCTTTGAGTAAAGTGTGCAAATTTACTGAAGTGTAAATTGTGGAGAATGCTGTGTGTACCTGACTTACGACGTATTAAATGAAAGTGAGTTGAGATGATGCTGTTTTACTGACAAAGACATAAAATGAAAGTTTACGTGATATTTTGGTTTTACCTCATTTACACAAGTAACGCTTTTAACCAACAGTTTGAGATTACATTTATTAGGTATATATAACTCTTGTGAAATAAATGTGTGCGTGTTCATGCGTATATGCTGTTTCAGGACGACGAAGAAACATGCCAACTTTCCTGATGTTGTTATTGCAAAAGAATTGAGAGAAAACGTCTACGTCTATGCTGGACTGGGGTGAAAAATGTATACAAAGTGGTCAAGTGTGCAAAAATGACTTAATTTTGAAAAGTTTTAATTTGAAAAGCGCTAATAATTTTCTCAAGTTTAATACTCCGCAGCTTTTACCACAGTGTCTACTGATAAGAATGCGTTCAAATTAACTATATACTACTTTTGTAGGCACATAAGTGAGCCCTAAAACTAGAACAATGAGTTGTCAGTTCCTTTCATTTGTGAAATTCATAGTTAAATTCCAATCAAGTTAAGGCTATACCGAGATATGATTTGACTAAATGATCCCTTTAACAATTTTAATTCTTCAAGTCCATAAGATCTACAGTATTAGTGTGGTTTAAAAAAATAATGTTTACAAAATCGTTGCTATAATGCAATCAGATTAGTTTTAGCACTTGATTTCCAGTGCCGTTGTCCAGAACACGGTAGGCGTTGGACAATTTGACAATTAGAACTCAATCTCAAGCTAAGGAAAAGTCACAAGTGAAGATTGTGTGTTTTATACATTATGCATGAAGCAACTGGCTCGTGTAGAGTTACCTAATATAACAAAGCCAGCTTGTATAAACAAATATACAAAATAGAGAAAAATGCAATGTCCACATGAAAGAGAAAGTACCCCAAGCGGAAAGCGGGTACAGCTGCTGTACTTTTATGTTTGTAGGCATAAAGTGTTCATTTTTATTAGGCTATCACTTCCATATTATCAGGTAACCAATACCATGGCGTTTGGATTGAAAGGAATCATCTTCTACCCGGACCCGCAAGACTTTGGTCCATTACTACCAAGTGTAGCTGTTCGCCGAGCTTCATTACTAACCGTTGGACAAGTTCATGAGTTTCAGGTAAGCCAAGTGAGCAGAAATACTGGTAATATTAAGAATCACATGAAAACTAAAACCATGTCATATTGTGTAGTAAGTAGAATGTCTGCAAGGAACATAAAGTGAAAGTAGTATTCAACTCGAGCAAACTTGATCCTCTGTATCTCGTTTTCTCATCCTTATTACACATCATATAAGACACAAAACACCAATTTCCCCGAGATAAGTAGTTATGGTTGTACTACCACTGTCTCTCGTCCTTTCTAGTTCAACAATGATGATGCCTTTTTGCATGTCATATGACCGTTTCTGAGAGCATCTTTTTCATATAATATAAGTATTCGGGTGAATACTTTTATCATTTTAATATATATTCACTATATATACAAGTCCCTACTGCTATCAACATCAACTATGCTTGTATCTTTGTACAAAAGAAAGTGGTGGGGCTGAAACCTTCAAAACTAATTAAGAGACGAAAGTGATATTGTGTATGTAAAAATCTTAATTTCAGAAACAAAAAGGGAATGGGAGTATTCCATGCCATACCATAAGTTCAAACGATGCGAAAAAGTTATTTGGGTAAGTTAAAGCTGAAAAGTTTGCCAATTAAGAGAACTACACAAGTTAGTTAGAAGATATATAAATAGCTACTCCTGTATCACAGTATCTTGTTCTTTGGAACTTTATTTTGGGCCAACTATTGCAAATACTGACACACATCGTCTGTCTTTGTGTAAAACACGATGCTGTAGAAAAGTAAAATCGTACTTATCTCAAAATTAAAAACCAACATTATGGGGTTATCCGGGGTTATCTATCTTTTAATTGTGCTTGTCATTCAGGATTGATTTTCATACAAATGAAATGTATAGGATGTTATTAAGTAATTTTTGTTATCTAAACAGTGTATTAAGTAGTGTCTGGCTTTAGTAGAGAATGATAAAATATCTTAAAATTCAACTGTAGCGGTCCTCTGATACTCCGATTTCCTCCAACTTGTTTTTTATTTACATTAAACAACTCATATTGCGGCCGCATGTATGGTACAGTCATTATATGCTTTTACTTACAAACTTTTTTCATGATCTGACTATACTAATGTGACACACCTTTTACTTCTACTCTTTTTCATAATTTTTCTATTCTTTTCATGTCAATAGTACTAGCTAAATATATGCCTATAATTACCTACTATAGGCATATCAACAAAGTTTACCTACAACTCCGGCCGCATGCTGTTACATGTGTAATGAAAAATAGGATAAAGCACCGCACATTTTCAGCATTTTATCTCATTAAATAAAACTTTCCCTTCTTCTTTTTCCATAAAATAAAATCTCGCCTATATTGCAAACAATTATTATTAATTTAACGCTAGCATCCTTAGAGGAAAGGGAGATATTTGTTTCACAAAAAGTGGGTTTACTGCAGGAACGGATGTGTTTGTGTTTCCTTTTGTGAATGAAACAATTGAATAGAATGCATTCAGTTGGCCATAATAAGTTCCTGTATAAAATCATTTCCCCTTTTTGCAATGTTTAAAACGGTGAGTGTATATATTGCTTACTCACTGCTGTTTATTCCATGTATTTATATAGAACCCTGGAAGCCACAACTCCGGCACCAAAACAATGGCAAGGTGGTCTGGGAATCTCATATTTTCTTGGTATTCGCCAACAGCAACAAGAGCATCAACAGCAGAACCAACCCAATAGTGAAACCGCTGGAGCGTCTTTTAATGAGAGTTCTTCTGCTACCGCCGTTGGAAATGGAACAGTTCGACTCAGGGTTTTTAATGAAGCTAAACTTAGCACGATCTACAATGTTATTGCCGCCATACCTGGCACGATGGAGTCTGACAGGTGATTTAATCACATTTCGCTTCAATTACTAAGAGCTTTTAGGTTGACTGCGCTACAACAGCCCTTTCCACTTTCCACAAAGTGTGCTAAGAAAAAAATGAAAGGAATACAAAAAGTATCTTTTTGATAGAGTTAACTTTTGTAACATGCACTGCTATCTCTATACCATGCATACGTACATATACGATAAGCATAAGACACCGGAAGACATCATCATCATCTCACTGAATATATTAAGTAAAACGCAAATTAAGTTTCTGATTTTAAATGGAAATAATAATAGAAAAGAAAATGGTCGACTGCTACAAAATCCCAAGTTTACACCATACAATTCGAGACTGAAAGAAGGAGAAAGTTAATTATGTATTGCATTCCTCTGATCTAGATAAGATGAAGACAATCTATGTGTAAGTATAAAAATTAAACTATCTGCTTTTTCAATCTCTGAAGAATGAGGAATAAGTTTGAAGAAAACCAACAACGGATGCTTGCTGCACTATCTGAAAGAATTTAGTGCAACTACATACATACCTTTAAAACAACATATGAATAAGCTTATTTTTTAAATCATAGCTGGGAAATGTGTAGATTGGATTTCAAAAGCTTTCTCTCTAGTTCAACTTGTAATTGGAGCAATTCAATGCATATAGATATACCATCTATTCTGAAATAGAGTACATGAAATGGTACACCAAGTAGAAAGGCAAGAGCCAGAAGCAACGTGTAGGAATCGTCTGTTTGTATGAAAATTTTAGAAATGAAACACAGAAAACTGAGAATACTGTACAAGGTTGTAGATAAGCTTTTACTCTGAAAAATTCATGGAATGGTAATGCCCCCTTTACTTTTCATTATACGGACAAAGCACACAAGGCCTATTTGCTGGAGGGAAAATAAGATGAAAGCAGAGCGGAAACACCATTAAGAATGAATACAATGGTTGGAGGAACTTGACTGACAAATAAGATTCAATAGAAATTAAAATGTCTAACTCTTCTCAGATGAATATAAATATATGACAAGCGTCATAACAAAGCAAACAAATGCAGATATACCAGGAGTGAAAATAAAATGAGAGGTGAAAGCGAGAGGATACAATAAACTTTTGTGTGAAAATGGGATAGCATTTACGTGTAGAGTAGAAAATATTCTATGAACTCGCCGCTATAGCATCACATATAATCATCAAAGCATGAAGCCATGAAGCATGGAGGAGTGGCATCGCTGGCAAGTATTCTTTTAAATGAAGTTTTCTTAAGTTTGATGGCGGCAGAGATATGTAAAATGTTATGTAGACAATGGCAGGTAGTAAGGCAAGATTATATTTAGGCTTAATACATAAGCAATACTTACACTAGCCATATCATAAGAATTTTCACACCATCTGTGCTTCTGTTATTGCACGACAAATCTTTAATAGAACTTAATATTTACTTTTTAAACTTATACTTACAAATACGAATGGGGAAAAGAAAGTTGAGATTAATTAATCGGATGTTCTTCATAATCAGAAATTTCTCCTTGAGATTAGGGATGACATTAATGCATAATTTATATATTGTAGCACTACAGATTTTTATGAAACTTATATTTTTACTCCGCTTAACTTGCGTATTGTTTAAGACCATTATTTGTCATTAGATATTCTGTTCCACTTTTTTAACAGCTGAAATACATATGTTAACACTTTTTCGTGTCATGAATGTCATGATGTGCAAGCAGCGCACACATCTTCTTTCTCCCGTTTTACCGTTCTCTTCTTAGAAAAATGGGAGGACAGCATATATAGGCAATATTTTGTGTTCGCATGAAAATTTAACATTTTAACACTTCGTTAAAGAAACGACACATTTGGAAAACTTTTTTTCGTGAAAGCTCAAAGGACGTGAGCGCTGAGCAAGTTTACAAGAAAAAATATGTATTAAAACGTGGATAGTGGAATTCTTTGGGCTCTTCGTATATTTGCCCGTTCTAGTGCTCATGTGTTTCTAGAAGAAAAAACTGAAGCATGCTTTTCCCGGAAGTGGAAATATTTGTAGTACGTGAGCTGTGACTCTCTGTTTTCTTCTTATCAAATGCAAATACATATGTATGTGTATAATGTGTACGTGGTGTGTTTTTCCTTGACTTTAAATTTTTTAGGTATATAATACTCGGCTGTTCTCATGATTCCTGGGCTTATGGTGCAGCGGATCCTGGAAATTCTTTAGCTATGTCAACTGAGCTCTTGCGAGTATTCTCCTCTGCCGTTGCCGCAGGCTGGAAGCCGAGAAGGTATTGATATTGGTTTTATTAATAAGCATTTTTTAACAGCAATATTTTTCAACAATTAGACATAAATGCTACAAATAAATAGCAATCAAAATATTCCACAAACAAACCAATCAAGATATATATATCAAATCATTGCCTAAATACAAGTGTCACCAACTATTGATTGACGAGGTGAGCTAATATAGCATCATAACTTTAATTTGTTGATTGATAATGTTCTACCGCTTTTTTCTAAGGTCAATCTTATTTCTGTCGTTCGATGGGAATCTCCATGCCTCATCCGGCGTCTCTCATTTTTTGCAGGTGAGTAGCATTCCGATACTCCTAGTACCTTCATCTCGCATTTTCCACGTTCCTTTCTCTCATCCTTCAGTAACGATTTATTTCCAAAAGTTGTCTCCAGGTGAATTCACAGTGATATTGATTTATCTAGTATGTTTTCCTATCTCCGCCTTCGCCATGTCTCTGTTTTCTCTTTGAATAATAAAATGCTCTCATGTCACCCAATAGTACTGTATTTTGCTGAAAGTGATCTTTGTAAACGAATTCTATTGGGTATATAAGTAAACACACAAAACACTCTTGGTGAGACAAAACACGACATTCAAATCTAGAGTCAAGTGAATGTAGGATATTTCACTTTACTCTTAGAAAATGCAAACAAAGGAATAAAATTGGCTTTCTTTGATACTTGGCAAACAGATTGCTTTATGCTATCTTCAATCTGATCCACATTTTTAGTCAGCAGAGAAAGTGTACGTACATAAAATAAAAGATTCTTTGTTCTACGTCGGTTGTGCCAATATTGATAATTAAATCATAAACTACTTTATTTAGTTTATTTTCAACTTATTAAAAACTTGTTAATCAAATTAACTTATTAATTAAATGAGCAGTTCATGTTCTTTGATGAGTCTCCATACAGTTAGAAACTAGCATACGTAACGAATTTATGAATTTTAATAATTTTTCTTTCATAACTTTTTGCAGGAGCACCACTTTGAGATTATGAGTCGCGCCGTGGCGTACGTGGACTTAGGACGAGCTTTACAAGGGAATGAAACTCTCCAAGTTTATTCCTCGCCTCTTTTAAAGGAGGTGGTGCGAAAGGCCACAGGCCGCGGAGGGAAGCATCCCCATTCCTCTTCGAAAACTGCGTTTTCAGCACCTTCATCATCCTCATCTTCAAGTTCCTCAACAATAGGAAAAAGTTCTACCTTTCCAAATGTCCAATTTATGTCAGGAGTTCGAGATGGGCCTGACTCTGCTTTTCTGGGTAGTCTTGCCATCCCCTTTATTCATCTCTGCGTTACAAACACACCAAAGGTAAACTGATGTATTATACATGTACACCCTCATTTTCTCTTTGAAGAAAGGGGGAAAATTGCTTAGCGTTATCATATATTATATCCTATCTATTTTCTTCAATATCCACACATCCCAACAATGTCAAAGCATTGTAGAAAGTGAGAAATATGCCAAACTTTACTTTTCCAGTTGACTATCTTTTTTCTTCGTGCTGGGGCTATCCTTATCTTTGAATGAAATAAGAGAAGGTGTGTGTGTATGTGCAGCTTTTTCCTTCCCGCCAGTTTTTCTGGTATATTTCATCAGTAAGTCATTCCGCCGACATACCTATCGTCGTTTGCTACTTTTCTTCCGTCTTTTTAGCTTATTGTAGTTCTAAAGAAAAAAAACATCTCGTTTTGTGCTTCTCGGTGGCTCATCAATTGTATAGTATACCCCGAGACACATTTTATTTATTTGTCTGTGTCTTCAATAAAAGTAAACGTTATTATTAGAGATGGAAATTTGCTGACTACTTGTGTTGAAACTGCCTGAATCAAACTTTGGCTCCTTTCTTTCTTTTTCCGTTTTTTCTCTTTTTTTACTATCATGGAAATTTGGAGGACTAATGGGTCTGAAATGTTTTGTGCTGTAGCAGTTATAAATGGATAGATATTTGGATCATCCATAGTTTTCCTATGTATCATCTTGATCGTCATATTGATTGAGAGAATTTTCAGGCACATGACTCTTCCTTATTTCCACGCATTCAGCCAGCCAAACAACATAAAAATCGAATCTTTCTTCCCGATATCACGGCAAAGATAGGTTGTGTTAAGTGTAGTATGCTCATATAACAATAGCTTGCTGCTAAACCATTCTATGGTTTTATATAATAGAATGCTAAACTAAAGCCTTTGAAGTTTTTCCTGCCTTTACTCAAAATATATATTTATCAAGTATAAGTCCTTGTCATACTCAGCTTTATAAAATTCTTTCTATATTTACATCCTCTATTCCAGTTTATTTCTGCAGACAAGAAATGTGGAATGTACGCACAAGTTTTTGTCGTATGATTCTTTTAGGTTTTTATGTTATTTATGTAGCTGGAACTATTCATTTGTAATAATATATAAAAAGGTGTGTAGGTACAATAATATATAGACATTAGACGTGTACATTTTCTGAATCCCATGATGTACAAAAATTTGTCAACAACTGCTCCCTTCTCCCTTGATCAAGATGAAAAGGAAGCCATAGCAAGCCTACGAAGAGAATACTAAATACAACAGAATTCCTTTTGGAAACAGTCAAGCCATACGTAACCGCTACACTTGTGTGAGATTGGCGAAATTGGAAAGCCAGTCTGGGGGTTCTGGTAAAGCCACTGAGAGTGTAGTATAGTCAGTCAGTCAACTTGTATAAAGTTTACGAAGCGGAAACGGCAAGTTCATAACGTAAGAGAAAAGTACTTTTCCGTATTTTATGATGAAATTTCTTTCTTTTCTCCTTTTAATTCTCCCTAAGTGTTCTTCAAATGAATGGAGTTAAAGGCAGTAATTGGGCATCAAAAAACCGAACAGTACAATAATAATATTCCTCATAAATTAGCACAATTAAGTGGGCTTCCACTAGAAATATCTTGAAGGTTGATATTATTATCGTGTATATACCTAAAAGAACGAATAACAATTCTGGACTAAAGACCAAAAGAAAAAGTTTTGCTTTCTTTTCGCTTGTCGGGTCTTTATGGGCATTATAAGCTGGGTGGGATGATGAATAAGTTCCTTCACTTTCTCAATTGCATTGTTACTGTTGGGATTTTGGGCAAGAAGTGAAAAAGCATAAGAAAGGCGAAAAGGGTCACATGGTTTTTGGCATTAAATGAGACGATCATGTGGCGATAAAAATGCGTGTGTCGTATAATAACATGCTGCATTATGCATGTATGTAGGTCTGAGTGAGTCAGCAAGCAAATTCATATTTTAGATATAGAAAATGATGAATATTTCTTGGCTCGTTTATGGCCTGATTTATGCAATTCATTCACATCCAGAAATCTTTCTCTCTTTTCCCTTCCTTCTTCTCTCACTGTTAATAGTTTTATCACTGGCACAAAGTGTAAAACTTTTTCCATACAACTTTCAAAAGAATGAATAATATGCATATGCAGTTTAAAGAGTTGAGCTGTATGGCGACATCATATTCCATAAGCAATAGCACTTTAAACTGAAAAACAGTTTTGATGTTATGCTTAAGTAGGTATGTGTATAGTATATATGAAATGCATATTGCGATATGTCTGTTTACTGTTCAGTAGATATATATTGTTAGATAGCCGTTTATTTGAGTACGTTTACTTGTCCAGCGTATATCTTACAACATCTCGAGTTTCACGGCTACTTTTTGGCTTTTTGAATGAACATATTTGTGTTTATGTACATATTGCAAAATCCTCAAGAAATGATTTATCCATGTTCGTAATCCATTTATTGTGTTCGTAATTCAAATAACAAATATTCAATTTCCTAACGGTTTGATTTGTAAATTTCCATTCACAGGGATATGACTACCCGCTCTTTGGAACCGCATTCGACACGTACGAAAATTTTCAAAAAATGGTTGATCCTAATTTCAAAACGTCGGAAACCTTGGGTATGGAGAAAATTCCATTAATTTTGAATCATCAAATGTTACATTACGGCCCTTTTGAGCCATTGCAAGTTTAAGTTTCAGTCTACATACGCGAAAAGATTAATTTTTGAAACGTTTTGAATTCAATTCATTATTAAAGCTAGTGCATATTTTGGTTATCCCAGTACTTTCTTACAAGATCATCGTAGTTTCTTCATGTTGAAAACAAATAAATGTTATTGTATAACTTTCTTTGTATGTATTGCATTTTTTATCAGGTTTGTTATGAAGAATCGGATGTAGTGTTTAAAAACTATACATGTTTTTTCACTTATAAGCCATATTGTTCAATATTGCCGATTTTTCCTTTTCTTCTAGCTCGGGTGATAGCACAAATTACATTCCTGCTTTCCGACTCCTCCGCTCTTCCCATTACTCTACAAGATTACATAAAGGAGCTGCGGAAAGAATTTGATCATTTTATGGCAGAGTACCAGGAAGACTTTCACAAGGCGAATTTATCCCTGGGTAAATTCCAAATTACATTTTTACTCATGATGATATTTTTAGAACTTAATAGAGGCAACGTTTGCCGTATTAGGCACGACTATACATACTGTCGTATCAACCTTAAAGGATATTTGGTATTTTTAACATGTTCATTTGCTCAACCCAGTATAAATTATAATTTTTCTATACGTTTGATCCTCTTCCAGCTTACCTACAAGCAGCCATGATGCGTCTGGAGGTGATTGCAAATAGTTTCAAAGCTGAAATTCACAATCATTCCAAAAACGGCAACGACATGCTTGACACATCAACAGGGCCACATCACAAATTGAGGTAAGAGAACTCTATATTGCATAGCCATTCACAGAAGTGATTTATTGTGTACAAAATCACAATGCTTTAAAATGAGACATAACAGATAGCAGAATTGCGTGCAATCCACAGATGGGTTCTTAAATAGTTTATTGGAAAACTGCAATAAATATACCTACATGAATATGTATTTTCAATGTATGCATATGCACCTTTCTTCCACAGGAGAGAAATGTACCATCGAATGTTAAATGACAAGTTTATGCTTTTCGAGAAAGCCATGCTAGCACGGAGTCCTGTAACGGACGGTTACAGACACCAAATTATCGGTTACGCCAGTTGGCTCTCTAGTGCCAACGCTAAGAAGTCACCTTTCAATTCCCCGCGGGCTCGGAGGGAATCTCAGCATTCATCTCGTACTTCAGGAGCAGCAGGATCTTTAACGACAACAGCAGCGAGCAACGGAAAAGCATTAAGCCTCATTTCGTCGACAACATCAGCCCAGCAGCAAAACTCGTCTGCCTCAACGTCTTCACACAGGAACCCTCCAGTTGGGATTGGAAACAGTAGCAGCAGCAATATGAAAAGCATTAGCACCAGCTCCACTGCTACGTCTGCTGATGCACAATCAGGGAAAGGCTTCCCCTTCCCTTCAAGCTCGCTACTTTCATCAACTGCTGGAGATTTTCCACGTGTCTTTCCTGAGCTAAGAGTTGCTTTCGACTGTGGAAGAAATTGTGAGAAAGGACTCAATCAAGGAGATGTGTGCTCAGATTTCTATTCCACCTTTTTCTCCCTCGGAGGCATCGCCAATGATAGTAATAATAGCAACAGCTATTTCAATGGCAGTAGAAGTAGTACAAGTTGTTCGAGCTGGAAGGAAGTTGCCGGTCAAAAGGTTACTTCTCTTGTCCGCTCCTTGGATGCCGCCTCCGCGGTGATACAAAGTCCTCTTGTTCCACCCTCTCGTGAGTGATATTTTTATGATGATTTGATCTCATTCAAAGGAATACTATATGATATGATATGTAACGCCAACCTATAATAGATACCTATATACCTACAATAGATAATATTATGTACACACATACTATACTATGATACGCTGATTCTCTATCTATAACATATAACCTACTATATTTAATCGTTTAAAAGTACGGATATGAAGTGTACTGTGTTAGAGCGAGAGAGATTGGATTGTCGTTAATATTATTATCTACATTTTAATTAACACAGAATAGTATGCATTGTATTAAAGTTACATTATAGTACTAAGCACAAAATGTTTGCACTGGAATCATATTTAAAATGTGTAGCTGTATTTTTAAGATATATTAAAGGAAATGGTTGATGATTGTAATTATTGGAAACTAATTGAACGGGTATTGCGATTTTGTTTTTGTTGTGTGCAAGTTTGAAATGAATTCATGTCTGCCATTTACGAGTAAACAGAAATTGTCGACAGCATGGGGATGAATATGTCTATCCGCAATTTTTTAGATGATTCATATTTCATACACAAATTCTTCCCAAATTTACATACACAACTGTCTGTGTCTTCAAATTATTGTATGATATTAGAACATACATATTATATTATTGGAAATAACATGAAATACCTTTCGAATAAAATAAATATAAAATCTACGAAATTTAACCATACAAATACTTTTGACGTTATTTTTATACTCTAGATCTAGAGGTGCGTTATCCATGCAATAATTTTCTAATACATTTGAGTTTATTCAAGAAAGGTTAAATATCGTTGTGTTGGGCGTTCCACGCTAATCGATAAACAAGATTAACAACGACAATAGCTTGTGTCGCAAACGACTCCCAATTTCCTCTTTCCGACTACTGAATTCCTCCAAGGAAGTTAGGAAACATAATATATAAAAGGTTTCTAGGAATCTCCCTCTGCTTCTCAATGTTTGAAGCTGGTGATAAAGCAAAATTTATACACGACAAGGCTCATAGTATTGTATTAAACAATTCATTACTTCTCAAGTAGCAACAATAACAAACAACATCCATTAAGTCCAGGACCTTTCAAGAGCACTTCCTTTCTCATCAGCACGCGATTCTTTCTTTTCTTCTGGTCAATTCTCATAATATCCCGTTTCAGAAGCGACGATGGCAGTACTACTCTGGTAGTACAGAACAGATTTGTACTTTGTGATTGTGTCCATGTCCCCTACGAGCCACTATATAATGTTACGAGTATCATGAGAATAATCTGTCCCATTAAGAATTATACGGTAATATTCTACAGAGGCAGATAACAAATGCACTTTTTCCACCAGCGGAACAGCATTAGAGAGCAGCATCAGCAGCACTATTCCAGATTATGTCGTTCAATGTTTAGAAAAACTGGAATAAAGAAACTATCCTGAAACAAGCCAAAAAAGACCTCACCACCCTACTTTTTTCTTTCTTTTCAGCTTCCTCCTAAACGAAAGGACAAGTTTCATGTGTTATTAGCAGCAATGAATTTGTGGAACATCTTTTGAAAGAGAGAGAGAGAAATAAATAGTAGAAAAAACAATACAAAAATGTGTGAGGCAAATCTCCTCTTTTTATAGCCAAAAAAGAGGGGAAAGTATGAACACATCTCATTCTTTTCTATTCCATCATGATAATGCTACACTACATTAAACCCCCACCATTGTAATAAGAACGGACACTTTGGGGGAAATCTCTTTTTGTAAAAACTGGAGAAAAAACTTTGGAATGTAGCCAACAGTCCTTTGGGACAGCTAGCTCAGCTCAAAACGAAAGAAGGAAGAAAAAACTTCTCAGCTCGATATAGACAAGCAGATAGATTGGGGCTGGTGCAGTTTGGTCTTTTTTGTTGAAAGTATAGACAGATAATAATATGAACAAGGAAATGCTGAATGAGTTGAGCTGAGCTGTTGGGTCGGCCGGGTACAAACGAGAAAAGAAGAGTCCTCCAAAGAAACCTGCTATTTTCACCGCCAACCAAAAGCTGAATATGCATTGTAAACATATATGCATGATATAACATGAATTGCATATGTGGAAAATAAAAACTAAGCTAATGTAATATTATGCATCTCTGCCAACTTACTGTTCAACTTTTCCCAACAGTTGTTTGAATTGGGGTCTGGTGTGGAGTGCGAAATTCTTTCTTCACTTTCCCTTCTCCCAGTCTGTCTTCCTCTCTGTTCTCTGCAGGCAGACAAGAGTTTATACTGACTTCACTCTTCTGGCTAGTTTATTCAAGCACAGCTTTCAGTTTTGTTGAGTGAGTTACAAATGGTTGCGGATATTAAGTATGCATACATTTTCTAGCTTATGATTATGCCTATATATAATAGTGGCAGTTCCAAATATAATAAAGAATTGAAGCACCCATTAAATATTTTTCAATTCTTTATTCCTGCATAAATACATAAAAAGTTACTCTTTGGAAAGTCGTCAACAATATCTTTGGGGTTATTTTCCTAAAACATTTTACGTTTTCAAACACATATTCATACATAGATTTTGAATGCACATAACATTACAATTCAAACATAACGTGCTGTCAATAATAGAAGCTACGTTAATATATGATGAAGTTTCAGCATCTAGTTTTCGTTTCCCGTTCAGAAAATATTTCCTTAGTGCTCCATAAGCCTATCAAACTCAGCGAATTCAGACTCGTCGTCATATTTTGAGAAGTCGGCTTTCGAATGCTTGCCATTAACTTCAGAATACTCATCGGGTTTGAATAGATAGATTATCAACTTTATAACTGCTCGGTTAACTACGATCAGCACAATGAATAAAACAAGAAATAGGCCAACTTGTTTCATAAAACCCATCGGTTTTTCTTTGTCAGACATAACTTGTGTCGCTGTTTCTTCAACTTTAGTATCTTGTATAGTAGCTTCTTCTTCTCCCTTGTTACATTCCTCTTTCTTGCCCATTTGCGTTGACCATGCGTTATCTCTCTTCTCGTGACATTCATCTTTATCTAAAAGGTTGCCTTGAGAGTTACTACGCCTCATCAATTTCTTCCGTAACTTGATGGAATCGCCAGCAGCCCACCCTCGATCTTGTTCACTTCGTTCATGTTCATTCTGTTCATCCTCATCCTCAGTCATGTGAAAGCCTGTGGTTTCAGAAATACCTTTACACGTTTCATCAGAAAGCTTGCAGTTATCTTCATGTGAAAGGTCAATGTCTTCATGCGTCTCTGTTTGAGCATCCATTTCTTATCATATTTTTTGTGTTCCACAGGACACAGGATTCAATATCTATACTAAAAAACACTACGGTAAGTTTTATGTTTGGAAGTTTTAAGTGCGCTAATTAAACAAGTATACGATATGGTTGTTTCCCATCTTTTTGTAATAATTTCTGCAAATAAAATTACAAGCTGTACGATGAAAAGCAAAAAATCGAGATACTCTTACTTAGTCAGCTATCACGAGTTTAGATGCGTGTATTATGTGCAGACAATATGCTAGTTTGTTCCTGGGATCTGAAACTGGCGTCAGTTGGCCGCTAAAGCTTACACCTTCGACCTTTGAATACGCAGAACCACGATTCCAATGAATTTGTAATTGAAAATTACTCTGACAGCAAAATTCCGTTAACTGCCTATATCTGTATCTATTAAATAAATACTCGCAAACAAAAAGAAGTTCTTGTGTTGTGTGCTTTAGTGCTTTGATGGTGGATTGTATTATTAGTATCATCATCAAACGAAAAATAAAAGCAGCCAGATACCTCTTTGGCAGTAAAAATGTCAATAAAAAGCATTTATTTTTGCGCGTTTTTATCCATAGGGACTACCTAACGTC